>JABTTQ020001593.1:600000-824758 GCA_016081115.2 Rehmannia glutinosa
TGGTTAACACATAATCATTAAAGTTATTATTATCATCATGTTCATGATTCAATTCAGTGTCAACAAGAGGAAATTCATCATGCTCATTATCATTCAATTCAGCATTATCATTCTCAATATCATTGTGCACATCATCAGCATTCACAGGGTCATGCTCAGCATCAATCATATCAGAGTTATCATTCACAGAAATAGAAGGCACATTAGAAAGCTCCACCTTATTAGGAGTAGTGGGGTTTTGAGTTTAAACATTTTTAGAAACATCAAGGCGGGGGAACTCATTTTCATTAAAACCACATCCTGCTAATCAACACTTTAAAACCATTTTGATTTAGACCACAATCTGCACCCTTAACCCCATCGGGGTATCCCAAAAAAACACATTTTAAAGATCTTGGATCAAGTTTGTCAACCTTTTGGTGGACAAAGGTGAAACGACCAAAAATTTTTAAATTTGAAAAGTCCACGAGTTTACGGACCAAACTTGTTCGGGTATTTCCCTTTCAAAGGTACAGATGGTGATCTATTAATCACATAAGCGGTGTATGAACAACTTCACCCCGAACTTTTGGAAAGTCCGGATGTACTTAACATACTTCTCACCCTTTCCAAAAGAGTTCTATTCATCCTCTTAGCAATACCATTTTCTTTGAGGAGTGTAAGCTTGATGACTTGTGTCTTACAATGCCTCGAATCAACACAAAGTTGATCAATGAGTTGGTTGCAAAATTCCAACCCATTGTCGGTTCTCAAATACTTAATTTTCTTTCGATCGATTTTCTATCAAGTTTTTCCAATTTTGGAGTTTTTAAAAACATCGACTTGTTTTTCATAAGAAATACAAACACTTTTCTTGAAAAGTCATCATTCTGAGATAGAAAATACTGTTCCCACCATGTGTAGGAACAACTAGCAGGCCCCAAACATCAGCATGTAAGTATTCAAGAATGTCGGTGCATGAAGATTGTTTAGGATAAGATGAAGTAGGAAACTAACTCTTTGTTGTTTACCATAAATGCATGAGTCGAAGGGAACACAAGTAAGTTTATCATTTCCAAAACATCCTTCTTTATGCAACAATTCAAGACCTTTAGAACTTATATGACCAAGCCTTTCATGCCAGAGTTCAGTTTTATCAATCACAGAGTTCACATTGGTCATAGAGTTCACATTGTTCACAGAATTTAGCATGCAAGAGACAAACTCAAAGATTACAAACATACGGGTTCCTTTTCTTTTCAGCTTTAGCAATAATAAGGGAACCTTTCATGATTTTCATCAAACCCTTACCCCATCTTCCCTCATAACCATCATGCTCAAGCATAGCACATGAGATCAAATTGTTAGACAGATCAGGAACATGCCTTACATCATTTAGAGTCAAAACAAAACCAGAATCAAGTTTCAAACACACAAGACCAACACCAATCACTTGACATTTCTTATCATTTGCCATAGAGGCAGATCCATTTTTGCACAAAAGCATATGAGGCAAATAAGTGTTTAAAAGGTGTCATGTGAAATGTGCAAGCGTAATCAATAAGCCAATCATTTTCGAAAGAATTTGAAGGCACGGCATTCACGAGAATCATGCACTTCATGCACCATAAACACATCACCCATGTGATCATTACCGGTTGTCAAGTTCACGGAGAATCATTGGTTTGGTTTCTTGTTATTCGATTATTGTTTTGATTATTGTTCAGTTATTCCTGGTTTAGTACACTCTTTTATGTAATGGCCATGTTCACCACAGCTTATAACACTTTCTATTGTTTTTAGGTCAGAACTGGACCTCCTCCGCTTTTACTCCTCTTTCTACTAGAGTTTCGTTGTTGTTATTCCCATTCCTCCTATTCTGATCGAGGTCTACCCCCGACATTCATAACCTTCCCCGACCCTGTTCATTCCCTTGGATATTTTCGGATCTAATTCCTTACTCTTAAGGCCATTAATCACAAAAGATCAAGGGTAATAGAGTCTCTATCATACTTAATGGCGATTTCACATCAAGATAAGAATCGGGGATGGCATTTAGCAACACTGATAGGAGTATAATAATCAATGTTTTTATCAGGTAAGTTTGATATCTTGTATCAATTTTGTGAAAACATCCAAGTTCTCATCCATATCCTTAGTCAAGTCAAGTTTGAATCTAAAAAACTTTTCAAGTAGAAAGAGTTTTGAGGGTAGGGAAGTTTCAGTGTAAAGTTCTTGCAATTTTTCCCAAAGGGCTTTGGCAGAAGTTAACTTGCCAACTTTTCTCAAAACAACATCAGACTGATTAAGGATAATGGATGAGTAAGCAAATTCATCAAGTTCAGATTTTATTTATTTGATATCTTTATCGAGAGTATTTTTGATCAATTGCTTTAAAACATTTTCTTTGAATTAAAATCCCCTTCATCTTTTGTTGCCAAATAGAAAAATCATTTTTCCCATTAAAGGGTTCCAAATGATAACAGATGCACTACCATATTCACGAGATAAAGCCACAGAGGATATCACAAGAATATAGCACACAAAGCGGTATCACGGCTATCAAATAACACAGGTAAGCAGCGGATAAGTGGACCACACAGAGTCCAATGACAATAGAAAATAAGGGGCAAATAATGGACCACACAGAGTCCATCACTGATCAAGATAAGCAAGAAAGGCACACAGGACCACACAGAGTCCAATAGAACCAAGATCAACAGTAAAGCTAGGAGGGTTCCCTTCGCACCTCAGATTCCACCGCACTCAAGGCACAGGTCAAGAGGCTAATGCTCGGGTTTCCCTAAACTAAGTACTAAGCGAAAGTAAATAAGAGAGAAGAAGGTAAAGAGAATCTTACAACCAGAGCCGTCCCGGGTTCTCACCACAACCAAAATTCACCAGGGAGCCAACGGATCACCAAGAAGCTCAAGAACCGTAAGACCAACCCACCACGAGGGATAGCGCTGCGATACTATGTTGGGTATCTATCTCGCCTCTAAATATTGATACACGAAGTATCAAGTACAAATCTGAGACTCAATAAACCTATTATCTGATTTCAACTCTACACTTTAGAGAAATTAAAATACAAGAGATGTACAAAAATTACAATGAAAGGACAAATTAACACAAAGCAAAAATGTAAGGGATAAAACCCTAAAACCGAAATATAGAAGAGATTTGGCTCGGACCGATTTTCCCCAAAACCACCACTGCGTAAGTCACCGCAGAGAAATCCGCAGAACCCACAAGAACAGAGGCGGACCACAAAGCCTTGCCCTAAACCTCACAAAGAACCCGGATCCTCACCTGAGACAGAGAAAAAGCCCGAATCACCAAACCCTAGTTCCTCAAAACCCTAGTTTTGACCCCAACAGTTCGTACACAAAGGATGTGAACTAGTGAAGAAGAACACACTCAAGATGTCAAAACACTCAAGATTTCACGAAACTCCGATGAGAGATCGGATTTCACGAGAGAAGGAAAACCACGGGAAGATTCGAGAGAATATATAGAGCGAGAGAGAGAGAGATGAGAGAGAGAGTGAAAAACTAACAGAATGAAGATTAGGGTTCGGATGGAACCTTTTAATAGTCCAGATGAACGGCCACGATCAAGAGTTAAAAAACCAACGACTCAGATTGCACAACGGGATCCGCGGAGTATTAAACGGGTTCCGCAACTCGAACACACAACCCGGGTAACTCAATGGGATTGGGAATGGGCTTGGAGGCTTTGGGCTGCATTTGGGCCAACCCATTGAAAAACAAATGGGCCAATTACACAACAATATTCTATCATATAAATATTTACCACGTTATTCTATCATACAAATATTTACCACGTGTACAAAAATTATCATATTAATTAATTTATAAGCATAAATATGAGTTTTTAGAATACAAGTGATAATCATTCAAAAACACATAAAAAATCACTTGTATTGTGGAATATATTATGAAACGACATTTTAGAATAGAAGGTACCATCTGGGTTTAAATGGACTTATAGTGATATTTGTGATTGGTAAAAATTTGTATGAGACTAAATCATCGACTATGCCAATTATATAGATCCTATATTTAAATAGAATATTAAATTACACCCAAATCCATAAAAAGAGTCATATTATTTGTGTGTTGTAGGATCCGTTTCATTAACTTATATAAGTCCATGAGACGGACTCATATGAGACCAGCTAATGTGATTTGACAATAATCTTTGTTGGTATGTGAGTACGTTTTGAACTATCAAGTATTGGGATAGATTTTTAGAATTAGAGCCAACGCCTTTTAAAATAATATATTAAGATTCATAATTTTTTTAAATAAAAGCTTTTAAGATATAAGAAATTCGTAACTCCTTTTGAAACTTGACAAATGCATTTAGTTTGATCAGGTAATTACAAAGTATTATTATTAACATCTTGAGTTACATGGTTTCATTTTATCTCTATATTTTAAGAGCTTATTTTTAAAATAATACATGATATCTCTTGTAAGTAGAGTTGTCAATTTCGGTCAAACCCAGAGAGCTAGACTAGTATTTTTACTAAGTTAGGCTGTGATTTTTAGACCCGAAAAAGCCAGTCCGGCCCAGTTGCCATTGCCCTAGCCCAACCCAATTTTCACTCTTGGCCCGGTGGCCTGGACCCGGTCATTTTGACATCTTTACTTATAAAATCTAAAAAGTTCTTCTATAAGATATAAAAGTTTATAAGATCGATCTTTTATTAGATTTAATCAAACACAGACTTATTAGTGACGTGAGGTGATGGATTTTGTCCTATAAACATTAACAAATGTTATATTTGAAGTTTTTTTTAGAGTGATTAACTTTTATACCCACATTGACGGAGGAGTCTGCTATGCAGTTGGTGGCACAAAAAATCAAATAAACTATATTATTAGTGTTATTAATTAGCTCTTTATCTAAATAATATTGTAAAATATATTCACGATCAAACTAAGTTTCTATATTAATTATTGATTTTTTTGAGGGAGTGTGGGTTGAAGTGATCAACTCATATATATATATATATATATATATATATATATATATATTTGAATCAGTTAATCGTTACAATATTTCGATTGGTTATTAAGTTCTCTATATTGCTTTCTACGTACTATTGGAACTATTTAATTGGACTAACATATATTAATTAAATATGAAGAGTTGTCTTACGAGATAATCCAATTAAAGTGATCTACTAAAGTTTTAATTTTAATCTAAAAGGGTATCAAATTGTTATTTGATTAAATATTTAGATACTATTAGGCCATCTCCAACTCATTACACAAAATTTGGTATAAAAACTACACCAAATTTGATGTTTTGGGTGTAATTTTGTCAAAACCATCTCTAACTCATTACACCAAATCTTACACCAATTCAATATTTTATTCTTTCTTCTTCATTTTACAGTAACCATTTTTCTTTATTACATTAACCAAAATTATTTATTTATACAATTATTTAATTTACTTTTATTTTATTAATGTTAGTGTAATTAACTATAAGCTTTCATAATTAATATTACTTTAACTAATTATATTACAAAAATAAATATTAAAATTAATATTAGTATTTATTTTAGTTTATATTATAATTATTTGTTATTTTATTAAAATTTATAGAAAATAACATTTAATTATTATAATCATATTATATAAATTAATTATATATAAAATGATGATACAATTGGAATTTAAATTTGAAGTAGAAGGGAGTTTGAGGGCAAATATGTGATATTTCATTACATCAAATTTGATGTAAATGAATTGTGTTACACCAAATTTGGTATAATACTATTCACTACACCAAATTTGGTGTGAGGTTTAGAGTTGGGCTAAAGATGGATTTTTGCATTTTTGGTGTAATATGGTGCGATTTGGAGTGGAGTAAGAGATGTCCTTAGGAGATTTTCTATATATTGAAGGATCAAATAGAAAATAAAGGGGATACTTATCCAAAAGCAGTTATGGTCCCTAGACGACAATTCTTAAAAGCCAGAAACGGTTGTTCTAATTCGACAGAATGTGATATAGAAAGAAAAAGCAGAGCTGCTCGTCTGGAAGACCAAAAACCAAATCAAGATTTTCAGATTTCTCGATGGATTCAAGTACGCTTCTGTGATTCAGATTAATCTGTTTCTCGGATTATCATGGTAGATCTGTTGAAGCATGCTTTTGTGAAATTTTGTGTATTAAAGCATGCCCGGGTTTCTAACATCTACATCAAAAGGCAAATCTAATTACTAATAATCAATATAAAATGACACTAATTTATCATATTTTAATGATGCTTTAATATTAAATTCTCTGAAATGAGAATAAACTATCTCATTTTAGGACTTCTGTCTTTTTCTTCTTTTCTAAATTGGAACAGTTTTAAATTAGAATTTGGCTAATTAATTGAGTGGTTGACTTCAAAACCATTAAACAGTTAATAGGGCACACCGGGGCCATAATTGTCTGAAGATGGCTCCTTGACGTGGACGAATGTCTTTCATGTCTTAAATCACTAAATTAATACTACAAAAACGAAATGGAAAAGTGATCGATCCCAAAAATTACTCCGCTCCTCCGAATTCATACTCCGACTGAACTCCTTCGTTGACCTGCACAAAAAAGGGGGGCCGGAGGGTTTCTCTGGCGTACCCTCTCCGACACTCAAGTCAGAAATCTATCAGAGAATCATTAAATAATTCATGGGTAGAGGTAATGTAAAAGAGAAGAGGATAAAATACTCCCTTTATATAAGATTCTACCAAATAGAGCCCTAATGGAGTTCATATTCGTATTTGAGTCCATTTCTAATATTGAGGCTCAAATTCTATTGATCTATTCAATAGGGCCAATTTAGGCCGTATCAAAAAGAAAACAAGTCCATACCACAAACATCATTGAATCTCGTTAGTTTTGTTCGTGATTAAACAAATCTTTCAAGAATATAGTTTTACATCCGACTTTCACTTTTCCAATAAATTTAGCAATAAGTTTTATCATTGTCAAATTTCTTCTCCAAAAAAAAAATGAATAATAATTCATTGTCAAATTTCATTTTGCATCTTGTTGTTGCTCTTTCTCTTTTTGGCACTTTGATATATATTTGTTTATTTCAAGAATTGATGCTTAATTAGTTCCATTTTCATCCAAGGGGATCGCGGACCCAATTTTAATGTGATTAATGAAGGTGCAATATATTATATACCGATCAAAACTAAATAAAAATGAAGGTGCAATATCTTATAAAGCTGATTGTTTTTCCTTTTCTTTCGTCCATCTTTTAATTTGCCTGAGCACAAGATAGTTTTCCACTCCATTTATCACCAAGCCAATTGTTGACAGCACCGGAGGCCTACAGCGGGCTGAGTTACCTTTAGCCCAAAAATTTTTCCCATAAAAAAATAATATTTTAATTTTTTTCTTTTTCCCATAGGAATAAAAGGATAACAAAATTGGGCTGCGCTGGGGGCCTGGAAGGCCCCCTAAATCCGCCCATGGACAACACAATTCAATGCTAGAAATAGAAACAAGATTTGATATACATAAAAAAAAAAAAAATTGTTATACATTGGCTGAATGTAATATTATTATGAACTTAAATATAATGTGAAATTTTTAGTGAATAATTGAGTATAAACAATTTTTTTATCAACATTACTCAATGATAAATATGATTAAAACCTACTATTTTATAGAAGAATAATTAAGGATGTAACCAAGCAGTGAGAATAGGGTGAGCCATCATATGAAAGTGGGGTGAACACGGGAAATTGACAAAAAATCATATAAATAACTTAAATTTTTATTTATTTTTTAATGAGAATAGGGGAAAAATAACGTCAAATTGTCCAAGCTCTTGCATTTTTATTTGTTAAAAAAAAGGAAAAATTAGTGACACTTTTGTGGAAAAAAAGGATCAGATGGGGACCTGAATATATCTGAAGACCCATATTGTCTTGCTTGCATCATCAGCTTTCCAACTGTTCAAATTCCAATAGTATTATTGTAATAAAGAAATGATGTATTATAAATCTATACATTTTCTCATCACCTATTCAAAAGTAGACTCGTCACTCCTAAAGATATCATTATATTTTTTTTTCTCATAATATATATTTATTTTCTTCTCCATCCCCCCAAAACCCTCAGTTCCCATGTTATTCTTTCTGTTGTGTTTCAAACAAACTCCATTCAACCTATATATTAACTTCCTTTTTTTTTTTTCTCCCCCTGATTATGTCTTTATTTTTGTTGGGGAAAAGGGTTTATTTCTATTTTTGTTGTTCATATTGATCTTGGTCATTTGAATCTTGATTGTAATTTTCTCTTGACAATATTTCTCAAACTACTACAGTTTAATTTTCTTCCTCAAATTTAGATTATTGTTACTCCACTAGAAAATGGAAACCACTTGAAGAAAATTAACAATAGTTTCTCATTAATATTATTGCAACTATATATCAATAAATTTATATTATTCCTCAAATTAATCAGTTTCTCATTTAAACCAAAAATTGCAAATTATATGGATCCCATAAAGGAGGATTTGTTTGGGTCAAGCTCAGTGTATTCAGATGATACTAATATTCCTCACCCAATTGAGGGTTTACATGAGATGGGCCCCCCACCATTTCTGAGCAAGACTTATGATTTTGTGGATGATCCAAACACAAATGACATTGTTTCTTGGAGCAAAGGTAATAACAGTTTCATTGTTTGGGATCCTCAGCCTTTTGCCATTACTATTCTACCAAGGTATTTCAAACACAACAATTTCTCAAGCTTTGTCAGGCAGCTCAATACCTATGTAAGTAGTTGCTTTACCCTTTTTGTTTATATATAATTAAGCAGAGGTTTAATTAATTAATTATCTTGTGGCATAAACGAGCTAGAAACTTCAAAGCCTTTGACAATGTAGTTTAATTTAGAATGCCCTAGATTTGTTTGCATACATTTATATATGTACACATGCTAGTGAAGCAACTAGAATGTGCATTACTTTTTAATAGTATTCTTGCTTTTTTACAAGAATTAATCTTTATTTGTTTAGGTTTTGCATTTAGGGAAAAAAATGTCAAGTTGGCAATTTGTTTATTAGCTGGGATTTATCTATATTATGGGCTTGTGTCTGTTCAATGAATTTAGATGGGGAAATCACCAATTTTCTATACCATATTCATCAACTTTCTCCTGTTTTTTTTTTTTTTTTTTTTCATATTTTGATATTAGGCCTTCATTTAATTTTATGATGCTATATCAAAAAGAGTTGAATTAATTCTATATGAAGGCCAAGAAATATGATTAATTGTGCAGGGATACCACTAGCTTGTAGCTATCAAGTGGTATCCCTCACCCTTTGTAAGGGTGTTGGCCGGGATTCGAACCTGGTATTTTTCAGTTTATTTGAAATTTATCTCCTCCCATCCAACCATTACTCCCGACTTATTAAAAGTTAATTGTGCAGGGATTTAGGAAAGTAGATCCAGACAAATGGGAGTTTGCTAATGAAGGTTTTTTGAGGGGACAAAGGCATCTCTTGAAAAACATTAAGAGGAGAAACAATAAATCATCCTCATCCTCATCATCATCATCTAACCAAAGTAATTTGGAATCATGTGTTGAGGTTGGAAAATTCGGATTGGATGCAGAAATCGATCGGTTGAGGCGCGACAAACATGTCTTAATGTCCGAATTGGTGAAACTCAGACAACAACAGCAGAACACAAACTCATGTCTGAAAGAAATGGAAGAAAGAGTTAAAGGGACCGAACTTAAACAGAAGCAGACCATGAGTTTCTTGGCCAAAGCAATTCGGAACCCGAATTTTCTGCCTCAAATACTCCAGCAAAAGGACAGAATCAAAGAGCTTGAGGAAGCCATTGGTATTAAGAGAAGGAAGAGAATTGATCATCGAGTCGAAGAAAGGGATATAAATAATAATACTTCCTACATGATTAATGATGATAATGTTGGAGATTTTGAGGATGGGAATAATGTTTATGTTAAGTTAGAAAGTGAGGAATATTATGGTGGTGATGATATTAGTGGATTTGATGTGGAGTTGGAGAGATTGAGTATGGGTACTATGGAAAGGCCATCAATGAATGTGGATGAACAAATTATACTCAAAGATGATGATGATATGGAAAAGCATTTTGGTCATGTAGAAAATTCATATGATGAAGGATTTTGGGGAGATTTGATCATAAATGATGATGATCAAGGGATTGGAGATGAAATTGGTACAAGTGGTTTTTGAGGACTCATATGAAAAGGTAAGAATTTGTGCATAATATTCTAATTGGGTTCTCAAGATTATTTGTGTCTTTCAAGGTTTCTCTAATTGCTTTTCAGATTTCGATTCTTAAAACTCCCAAATGCATCCCAGAGGAAGCTAAGATTAGCAATTCACCATCTTCTGATTCTTAGCTTCTTAAATATGGAATTGCATCTTTATTTTCTTAGCTCGCCTTGTGGTTTCTTGATGAGGGTTTTGTGGAACTCATGATTTCTTGTGCTATACACTACATTTTCTAGCACGCCTAAACATTAATCCCAAAGGGTTAACTGACTTCTTAGTGTATCAAACTATTTATGGCCCAAGGCACTTTACTCCCGGCCATGACTGATTGTATGAATCAAGAAAATGTTACACTATTGAAATTCAACAATCAACTTGCCCTTTTGCATTCTTTTCTAGTTCTTGAATTGGCGCCTTTAATTTATTGGGAAAATTAGAAAATTGGTCCTCTAACTTGTCACGTTCAGACTTTTGGTCTTCTAAGTTGGCCTGTTTGAAAATTAGTCCTCTAAGTTATAAAATTTCAGAAATTTCCTCCGATTTTCACCGAAAATTTTTCAATCCACCGGAAATTACTGACTAGGATCTAAAACGACATTGTACGAGAACAATTCTCTTTCAAGAGTATGCAAAACATCACCTTCCATGATGTCATGTGGGAAAGTTGGACTGATTTTCAAACAGGCCAACTTCGAGGACCAAAAATCTGAAATTTTATAACTTAGAGGACTAATTTTCAAACAGGCCAACTTAGAGGACCAAAAGTCTGAAATTTCATAACTTAGAGTACTAATTTTCAAACAGGACCAAAAGTCTGAAAAGTCAACTTAGAGGACCAATTTTCTAATTTTCCCTAATTTATTCGTGAAACATATCTTTATTTCATGTCTAATTAAGTATAATTTATTTGTTTGCAACTCCTTTTGCAGCTTTTCCTACTTTTCTTTTTCTTCATGCATGATAGCAGCTTAATTTTACTGTGATTACCATAAAGATGCTCTCATTTTGCTTGTTGAAAAGCCGTCTCCATTCACAATAACAAGACGCCCTTACTATCTCACGGGATAATTATAAAACAAACAAAACTCGAGGTTTGGGGTAATTACAAAAAGTCTCAGAAAAATTTCAAAATCACATAAACTCCTCAGGATTTGATTTCATCTTACATCTTTATCTTAACCGTTAGTTGAGGTAATGCAATTTGCTGGCATCATTAAATGTTTTATAACAACATCATCAACTTTTCTAAATATTACAAGTCAAACTTTTGTCTTACATTTTACAATAACATTTCTCAACTTTTTTAAAAATTACAAATAGCTAGACGAAAAGTTTGGACTATTCAAAAAAATTGAGGGATATAATTATAAAATATTTGTACGTTTGTAACTAACCCTTATCTTAATTAGATTCCTTGATAAAATGTGTTAATATGATCACAAGAATGTAAAGCACCCTTTGAGGATTACAAACTTCATGAATAATTTTAATTAAGGGTGCACTTCTTGTTGGATTTCATATGCAACACCATGTGAATTAAAGAAAAACGGCTCCAAAGGTACGATAAAATGGTAAAAGGAAAAAAAAAAAAAAAGCTAACTAGTTGACACAATTTCTTGGGTGTACCTCCTAGAATTCAATAGGGTCACAACTCACAAGAGATGATGCCATGTCTGCTTGTCTATATATAGGATAGAATTGCACATGATGTGCGTGAACAAATCATATATATAGTTTGAGTTGGAATTTGCCTGGTTGTCAAAGTTATATATGTCCTCAAAGCCTGTGAATGTTTTTCAGCCCATCTCTTAGATCTACTTTGAGGTGAAAAGGGGTGAATTCTTTTTTCCACTTTTGGAAATTTATTATATAATAGTATTGGGATAATTTGCTTTAATATTGTCAAAATCGAATGAAACTTTGAAAATAAGGTAAAAGTGATTGGGTTTGTGTATGATAACTATTGGCGCAACTACCATATGCGCCAGGAAACGATTTTTTTTTAATATTTGAAAGGCTGGCGTAGACATATTACGCGCCAATAAGTTTAAATTACAAAAAAAGTATGACAAAGTCGTTAGTATATTACAAGATGATTGAGTAATAATTGTAAATCTATTACAAAATGATTGTAAGTATATTACAAAATGAATGGTGGAAACTATTTTCGCAAAATAAATGCAAATTAATCCAAATATTAATAAGAGAATTTTAACTAATTTTAACTATTCTTATAACTAACTAATTGATACACAAATTAATCTAAATATAACCATCAATTATAAATTTACATCCAAAATTGATATCATGTCTTAACAAAATTAATTACCAAATACACAATTTTGACTAATGTTAATCCTAATATCGGTGCCACATCCCTGAGGATGTCTTTCTCGCTGGCTCCACCTAAGACCGTATTCAGCAGTATCAATATCCTATTGGTCAGAAGTAGACGGGCTCGGATCTATGTCCATATATAACTCCCATGAAATCTACTGGAAAATGATATAGGCAAATGCTGAAAACTTGGACGCACGTATGCAGATGAACTTGTCATTCCCACATTCGTGTTGAGCAGATCAGTAAATGATGTGAACTAGGGTATTATGAACCGATCATAATCACGGTGATCATGCATTTGACACTGCAATTGGTGCTAGAAGAATTTCTCGCAGAATGAATTTTGTGAAATTGATTGAAATATTAATTTCGATGCGGGGGATTGATGTAAGTTAATGAAAGTTAAAGGTTTCGGCTAAATATTGTTATAAAAATATGTGTGGAAATGTCTCTATAACAAATGATGAAGATTTATGGTCTTTTATAGATCAATCGATTGGGATTGTGTTTTTTGATTTGTTTGTTGAGTTATAGCCCGTAATTCAGAATGTTGATATAAATACTTCAGTAGGACATGATTATTATCATTATGCTGAGTTACAATCGTGTGGTTTCACACGGACATGCCATGCGATTTGATTATGAAGATTTGATGAACGAACTCCCTATTTCACCTGAACGTAAACCTTTTGATATGCATTTTAGGGCACAAGCGAAGCCCATTCAAAGGAGATGAACTGTTGTTTTCCACTGAAGATGTGAAACCATATGAACACTTTGAAGAAATACATTTTCACAAACAAATTAAAATAATAGGCAATAACATGAAATTCAATTTTATTTAACCAACTTAACTAGCATAACATTAATTTTTTTTTTTGTAGAAAAATAACAAATTTTAAAAGATAGAAAGTGTGGGGTATGGAGAAAGTGAATTTTATCCCCAAATTTCAACAAAATCATTTGTTACAATGCACTTTGCCAATTAAATATTAATTTGAGGGTGCAAAATGCCAAATTTGTAATTTTTTATGGTGCAAAGTGCCAATTACCCCAAAAACAATAAGAAAACAAAACAAAACAATAAAAGGAAAATATTAAGTCAGAGAGAGAAAGAGAGAGAAATATTTAAGTGTAAAATAAAAGTCCATGAACTGATGAAAGTACATTGCATATAATATTATGTAATATTTTTAGTATTTCAAACTTTTTTTACGATATTTACGCTATTTAAATTCTTTTAATATAAAAGCTCACATAATCCATAATTGAAATTAACAAAGTAATGCATTTTCTTTACATTTGTCAATTGCTGTTAAAAAAAAAAAACATTTGTCAATTTTGAAGCTTAGTTTGAAATCAATTAGGCGCTAAAAGGTATTACTATAAGATATTTACAAAATTAGGGTAATCGACTTCAACTCATATTTGATTAAATAAAAATTTTATCCATAAAGTTATTGATGAAATAATAAATTTAAATTTCATTATATTTTCAAATTTGACCAAAAGAATAATTTTATAAATGTTCTTTCAAGATTTAAATGAAAAAAGTAGTTTTGTTGGAACAAAAAGTCTCAACTAAAAGGGAAATATTATTTATTTATATTTTATATACAGGAAATGAATAAAAGAGAGTTTGAGTCGAGGGCAGTCTCGTCAATGAAGACGACTTTGCAGTCTCTTGTTTTAATGTTTTACGACCATCTAGTCGTCTTCTCTCAAATCAGAACCCCAAATGGAATTTTTTTACTCTGAAGTTCCTCGTTGATACTTAAGTACGAAGCTCTATTCTCTCTTTCAGATCTAACCACATTGTTAGATACGCACTCCAATACATAAATATACGAGTCTGTGTATATTGGCAGAGCTAGAGAGACCTAGGATGGGCGGAACGCCGTCGACACCACGACTAGGCGGCGGAGCGCGGCCGCAGGAGACGGCGGAGTACTTAATTGGGGAATTCGTAGGAGAGAAATCATTTCCTCTCGCCTCCGATTACTGGCATAAGCTTCTCGAGCTTCCTCTCGATCTTCGCTGGCAATCTCACCGCGTTCGCCAAGCTTGCCAACTCTTCGGTCAGTGCATAAACTATTGTTCGTTCATCCACTTAAAGTTTTTTCACGTTTTTCTTTTCTGCCTGAAATTTGAGGTGGTGTATTGTTTTGCTATAATGTTATGTTAGTTGCATTGTGAACGAGTGCGCCGAACTTGTGTGACCTCCGTGTTTGAGTATGATTTGTTGTTTCCAATTTGCCTTTGAAATGGAAATTGAGTTCACAATACATAATTTTTTTTAATTAGCTTTGTTTTTAGTGATATTCAATTTGTGTCATCTATAGAAGGTTAGCAGTATCTCTAGTAGAGATACTGAGCTTGAGTTTGAGTATTTTCCTGTAAGATATTATATGTCCTAAAGAACATTTGAAATTGCGCAACAGACAGTCGTGTTCTGGAAATGTATTTATATGCAAGCATAAATGTTGCCAGATTTCAGCATTTTTAGGAGATGATGATAATTGTAGAGTTCAAAGGCCTTTCTGTTGGTGCAATTATTAGCTTCTGATGCTGCCCTTAGGGTTAAATTGTGAAGTTTTGTCACTAGTTGTGTAATCTGTATTTCCTTTGCCAGTACTGCATCTCTTGCAGTAAAATGTTTTGAGTTGTCAAAAGTACGACAGAGTTTTTGCAAGAGACTCCACGATTTGAGGGTTGGTGTGCAGATATCTGAGCATATAGCTGCAGGAATAGAAAACAGATAGTATCATTAATGTGTAAAAACTCGTCTTTAGAATAAGATTATGATATTTGGCAATGCTTATTTGTCTTTGTGTGTACATGGGGCATATAAGGATATATTGTTATTATTTTTTTTAGAGGGCGAGGAATTTGTTTTTCTGGCATCACATGCCACATTCTAATAATGACGCACGATGAGTTCATGCTCTCTGCCTTAGTTCTTGAGACATCTGTATGGTTTAAAATTTTGTTGTTACTCAAGGTCTAGGAAAGATTAAAGGACACATCGTTTATGCGCAGGCATCTACTCTTGATGAACTTAATTGCCAACATTTATGATGGTTACTAAAAATGTTTCTTCCTACATGAATGCTTGATTGATTTTCTCCACTTGGTCCATTACATTCATCTTATCTGGGTTAGTGATGATTCTTTCTTGTTTCGTTACTTTTACTCTGTTTATCCACTTATTATTTTTGGTTGAATGACTAAAGTTGTTGAAATTTGATCTATTCATGAAAACTTAGTGAGAACAGTCTTTTTTAGTAAAGATTGTGACATTCAAAATATACATCTTTCGAAAATATGCATCTCTCTTTGTATTGCGTCATTTGCATGATACTTTCTATCTCTTAAAAAACTTCCATGGGTCAAGCATGTCTTTTAAGATGCAAACTATTCTAGGGAAAAATTGAAGAATTTTAGCTTCAAAGATCATGATTATTGAGTACTGCTTATAACATGTATAGTTGTTTCTTTAGGTTTCACAATGTAAGACTGCTGTGGATATTGTGCGTTTATGTCGGGTCTAGATTGAACAGAAGCTCCAAAGTGTCTCTTCTAATCGTACTTTTCCGATTATAATATTAGGAAGTTTGTATTAAAATATGTTAGCAGCTCCTCCAATATTCATTTAGAGTAATGTGGCAATGTCGATCACCGCCAACAATGTCAATCACCACCAATATTCCTTAATGATTCTATATCAGTTTAGCAAACAGAGAAATTAATCAACATTATGTGTTAACAATGTTTATGTGGACAGTACATTTCTGTCAGATTCTTTTTCGACTGGGGCTGATTCTCTTTTGGTTATATTTGTGAGCAGCCATGAACAATTGTAAGACAAGGCACCTTGCAAAGATTTTGATTCACCTAGCATGGTGCTTGCAAGAATGCATTTCTGCTTCTGATGTGGCATCCCCGGCTTTCTCAAAAGCTCTTAATGCGTCGTTCATATCATCTGTTTTTCTGAAGTATCTCATTGAGAATTCTAAGAGTGACAACTTTGAAGAACTATACCTATTGCTGGATGAATCTGATCCTCTGCCCAATAATTTCTCAGAAGGTTCCTCTTTTGTAGCTTTAAACAAGTTCCTCTCTTATCCTACCTTGATAATGGCTTTAATTATATCTTTTATTTATCTTCTCCGTGATGGCCTGTAGCCTATAAAATAAAAATATGGTGTTTACAAATCATTAGCGTCAGCTTTATTTTGTTTAGAATTTATCATTTATAGTCTCATTCATGTCTGATTTGTTGAGGAGAATTTGTTACTTAGTTTCCTTCATATTATTTTGAGGTATGCTATCAATCAAGAAAAAAGATACGAGTGGATTGAATGATAAGGAATATAAATCTTCCACTGTTTTTTATTTTTTTTATTTTTCAATTTTTGCATGTGCTTTGTGCCAAGTCATCCTTTGCAACTGGAACTTGCTGAGCTCAAATGTACACCAGGATTGTAAGAGCGATATGCTCTCAAAAATAACAAATCTAAAGTAAATATGAATTGATGGCATATAATAATCTTGTCACTATACTGCTTAGGATTTTCTCATTCATCTTGAATATCAGTTATGGCATGGAGACTAAAAATATTAACAATAGACTAAGTCTTGCATCATCGTTGTTTAATCATTGACACTTTAGTCAGGAATGCACGAGGTAACATGTCGAAAGGAGTGATTTAATGAAACCGCAGAGTCTGAAAAGAATGCTTAAGATGGTAGGCATCTGCAATTTTATATTCACTCTTAAATATTGCAAACCTGAAGCAAAGGGGTTTTGATAATACAATATATTGTGAAGCCTTGTGATCCTCTTTTATACTTTATATTGAACATGCACTACAAGACTCTCGATCTTGCACACCTTGAGTAGATGAGTATTGTTTAAGAAGATTAAAGAAGGCTTCATTTCCTCCAAACTGAATGAAATCCGAACCAGATACATCTAAAGAATTTATAATGCGTGAGTTTTTGTGGAACCAGAGATTGTGATCACTGCTATTGTAAATTGGTTGAACATGATATTAAAGGACCCCCTGATACAATCGCGGACATTGACTCTCTTAAAATATGCTGCCTTCTCGATCAATTTGCTATCTTGAAAAAGTTCAATTGTTTGCTCACATTGTTGCAATGAATGTGTAAGACCTTAATGATTTACACATAATCTTTTCCAGTTCTGGCCCTTTCAGAGCAGTTGATCTACTTGACTTTGTTCCTCGTTTATTTCATCTTCAAGCAGGTCAACATGTTGAAAACCTCATCATGTTCAGTGCTCTGAACTTTATTGGAAAAGTTGATATTAGGTATGCTGTGACTTGTGCGATATGCCAATTGATGATCTGGTTTATACACACATATCGATAACTGTTACGAATTTTCTATAGTCCTGAAACAAATCTTCTGCATCAAGAGCTGCTCAACTTTATACTTATCACCATGTCAACTCAACTTCTCTCTGGGCCAACACCAGGACTGAATGATATACACCCTTTCATCGATGCAGCGATGGCTCAGGTAAATAAGTAACTTCACAAGCTTCATTCTGATTTCTAATTGTGGAATTGTCTTCTGGGGTAACGGGCTGGTGTTTCTGCAGGAAAGCTCTTTGGTTAATCTGGTTATGCGCAAGTTATTGCTGAATTACATCACACGCCCACAGTTTCCTGTAAACAGCTCATCTTCTATTACATTATATGAAGGAAATCAGCCTGGTGTTCTAAGGAGAGTTAGCTCTGCAGCTGGTATGACATTGTCAGACGGCCTTTATTTATTTTTTAGCTTATGCGTATATGTGTTGTCCTCTCTTAATTGGTTGAATCTTGAAATCTTTTGAGGAACATACTTGGAAAAAATATTTTTTTCTGGAACATTCTAAAATAGCATGCTATTTTGTTAAGTTGGTTCACATTCAAGACTTGGAACTTTTATTATGTAGCTGAACTTGTATGCTTGTAACATCATTTTTTTAATGGATCCAAAATTTCAGTTTGTCGTGTTCATTTTTAATATTTTTTGTCTTGTCTTTTTATTGGAGAGTGCAACACATCAAATATATTGTCAACTGTAGGTTTTCATGCTTTAAAAAACATGTATGTTTTCTTTAATGTTCACAAGCATAACTATATATTTCTGCCTTTTTATTCTTCTCTTTCTGACCTAAATATAATTCATACTTGCAGCAAACTTGATGTTCTTGCCCTTCAATTACTTAGTTAGCTCAACTGGTGAAGCTTCAAGAAGTCCATTGGCAGAAGGCAGTCTTAATGTTTTACTTATTCTTAGTTATTACCATAAATGTATTTCAGTGGACTATGTGAAATATAAAAGTGATAACAACAGTTCAGAGGCCCTTCTGAAGGAAGAAACATATTTTTCTGAAAACCCTTTCCGCAAAGCGCTAGAAAATGCCCAGGATATTGAATGTATGATCCTCTGCTTTGCCAGATCTACTGTTGGTTTGATTGAAGATCCTGTGATATATAACAGCGGCCTGATTCTCTAAATGGTCTGCCTGCAGTTGATCGAGATGATACTGAGGCGAATGCGCATGGTGGTCCGCTTATTAGACTCCCTTTTGCTTCTCTTTTTGATACTCTTGGCATGTAAGTCTTTCCCTTACTGTCAGCTTTACATGGGTTATTGAATTTATAATTATGCTGTATGACATTTTATTTCTTGAATCCTTTTATTGCATTCTCTTACAGAAATTAACTATTCTGGCAAAAATTATTTGAGATGCTTAAATAAAATCTGTGTTCTTAATTATATGAATATAGGTTTCAGTTAGCTAGAGCTCTATTCTTATTAACTTCTATATGTCATGGTTAGCTAGTACTGTTATCAATTACTGGAATTTAAACTTGACTTCTGTCATTCCTTTTCTTTTCTAATTTAATTTTCTGTATTGTGCATATGGTTTCTGCAATATAGCTGTTGTTATATAGGTTGCCTCATATTATAAAGTGCTTGTCAAATGACCTTGAAAGCCAAATATCTTCTTTTTTTCTTGTATATATCTCTCCAATGGGTTTTGTCGACTTTCAGGTGCTTGGCTAATGAAACTTCTGTCCTGTTGCTTTACTCACTCGTGCATGGAAATTCAGATTTTCTGAGTACGTTTTGGTGCGAACAGATCTCGACACGCTGGTATGAATCATATATTTCGGTTTTTCACATTCCTAATGAATATTAGGTTGTCTTATCTTATCTGGGTGAACCATCTTACAGGTCCTTTATCTGATAAAGAAATTGTATATAATCTATTTGAGAAGAGGCATTAATGACAAGGGAATAAAGAAAATAGTCTTATGGTAGTTTTAATGTTCTTCTCTTATCTATTAACTAGAGTAGTCTCCTGGATATTATTGTATTAAAAAGTTAAAATATCCAATTTCTCTATCTTCATGAATTTGTCCTTTGTGAAAAGAATGTACTGCAAATTACTTGTCATTGATGTGATTTATTTTCCATGAGAATATGTATGAATATTGTTAGCGTCCATCTCCGGAAAGATGCCATCATAGCAAGTACACCATTTGTGCAGTTACTTGTGATTTTTTGGAGGACGAGCTCATGATGGTTTGTGCAGTCATTGATGTTCTGTTTCTGCCCTGGTTTTGTTTCTGGTACAATTATTGGTTTGCTGATGGCTTTCATATGATTAACAGTTGATGCCAATGTTGGAGACACTATATAATGCTCCGAGCAGGACATCCAATCATATTTATATGGTTCTTGTTATCTTTCTTATACTAAGTCAAGACTCCTCTTTCAATGCCAGTGTTCACAAACTGGTAAAGATAGTTTTAATTTGTCCATACTAGTTACTTATTTTAAGGTGCAATTTGATCTAAATTTATTCTTACAGATGCTTCCCAACGTTCCATGGTATCAAGAACGTCTCCTTAATCAAATTTCTCTTGGTTCCCTCATGGTGATAATTTTAATTAGGACGGTGAAATATAATCTCTCTAAGCTAAGGGTATTGTCCTAGCTCATTTTCTATTTCCTTTCTTTTTTTTTTTTTTTTTTTTTTTTATCTTTTTTGGCGTCCTTCGAAATACTTAATCTGCTGTGGTACATCTGCAAATTTATTATATTCTTGAATTCATAAGATGTGACTGAAATCTGCTTGTGATGATGTACATGTAATCTGGAAGTGCAACTGTAGTGGCTTGTCTGCCATTTGTACCACTACCTGAATACACAAAACCTTTAATTTGTGCCACTAAAATAAATCTCATTATTCCATTTGGTTGTTGAATCATTATGAATGGACATTAGTTATTAACAGATAAAGGAGCCATTTGTGCTCCACTATAAAAGGAGTCAAAATGTTAGCATTTCTGATCGTGACTGACTTGAGAAACTGATTTGCACCCTTTACTGGAGATGACTTTAACTATAGGAATCTGATACATTTTCAAATCGGAATAAGCTGTTGAGGGCAAGTAATCAAACAAAATTATCTATGTAACAATGGATATTTATGGTGAATTTTGTTTGATCATCAAACTAACCAATTGTTCCCCATTTTTAGATATAAAGCATTCAGTATTGATCTAATCATATTGAAAATATTGTTAGCGAGAGTAGGCCTGTCCGAAAAGGGAATGTATTAAGCATGATGAGAAGAGCACAATAATTCAAACGAAAGCAGCAGGTTGGGTAGTCTGCATATGCTAGGCAATAATGACTTTTATTAATCTGTGTCCATGCCAACTTTTCATACTAATTAAAATTGGTTTGGTCAATAAATTGAGAAAGGTAAGCTTGAATAGGAGATACACAGGATTCAAAATTCGGTTTTTGTCCCCGGTTGAAATTATAGGTTTGCATGATTGCATCTTGTTAGATCCACTGTATGATTTTAATTTTCTAAGGACATTGTATTCAAATTCTTTCCTTAAAGACTCTAAAAGATTGTTGTTAAAAGTTACTTTCTAGACAAACATATATATCACGAATATATGAATTGCGGGCTGTTATACACTGGAACAGATTGTTTGGTTATAAGTGTTTTGACATTGATATTCTTGTGGAAGCAGGATGTCTATCTCCATACAAACTGTCTTGCAACTTTGGCTAATATGGCACCACATGTTCATAGACTGAGTTCATATGCATCACAGCAGTTGGTTAGCCTTTTTGATATGCTTTCGCGCAAGTATGTCTCATCTTATAGTTTTTTTGTCCTTGACATCTTATCATATGTTTATAACTGGTGATGTTATAAATTCCAGGATTGACATTCTCTCTGATTTGTTATTTCAAATATGTCAACCATTAGGTACAATAAATTAGCGGAGATTAAAAACGAAAAGATGAATGTGGCAAATGGTGATCCAAGAGGAGACAGCCTTCCAGAAGATCCTGTAATAAGTCCTTGATTATGAACAATTGCAAGTCCGTCTCAGTTTTCTATAATTGTAATAGGGCATTTATTGACCCTTGCTCATTATGCCGCAGTCTGCTGAACTGCATATATATACTGACTTCCTGAGACTTGTGCTGGAGATACTAAACACAATCCTAACTTATGCATTGCCACAGAATCCGGAGGTATTGAAGTTGCATTTCAATACTCAAGAAAAATATTGCCTATCCAATTCTTTTTTGTAATTAGTATTAGCATTCCTTGCTTATTGTGGCTGTGATTTTCAGGTTGTTTATTCAATTATTCACAGGCAGGAAGTTTTTCTACCTTTCAAAAATCATCCACGTTTTAGTGAGCTGTTGGAAAACATATATACTGTATGTGTTCAGAAGAGAGTATTTCCAATTTCATAAGTAAATTTGCTTCTATTGATTTGTATACATTATCATGTTTGGGTTGGGAGTAATATTGATAAAGCTTTGACTATCTTGGTGTATGACAGTTGCAAATGAATTTTCTTTTATTATAGGTTTTGGATTTCTTTAATAGCCGTATTGATGCCCAGAAAGTGGATGGAGAATGGTCGGTGGAGAAAGTGCTTCAAGTCGTAATCAACCACTGTCGATCTTGGAGAGGCGAGGGCATGAAGGTATAAATCAAATGCTTCTATAAAGAGTTAACTTATGTGTTATCATTTTTGTGATAATTTATCTAACCTAATCTGGTTTTGAAAAAGATGTTTACGCAGTTACGTTTCACCTACGAACAAGAGAGTCATCCTGAGGAATTCTTTATCCCATATGTATGGCAGTTGGTATTGTCTCACAGGTATAATTCCTCAACATCAAAAATATTTCCTACTCAACATCTGTATGTCTTAGCTCCCTGGTGGATTCAGTGGAATCTATTACCTCTGTGAAGATTTTACATATTCTTAGTTTGTTTTAGTGGTTTACGATTATTTACTGTTGTTCACATGTTCTTCTACAGTGGTTTCACTTTCAGTTCCAGCAGCATAAATTTATTCCCAGTGCCTGTAGAAGTAAGTATCATTTCCATTTAATAATTGATTAGTCTTGTTCATTCATTCGGTTTATTCTACTGCAATAGTCCCATCTTTTTCGTAATTTTGAGCTTTTCTCCAACAGTCTTTTGTTCATCTCAAATCATTATTTTAGGATCAAAATTTGCTTGGGCCGAATACTAAGACTTATCCCATGTATGTCGTATTTATTGACTAGCTTGAGACCCGTTTTTAAATTATGAATTTTGTGAATATTGTATCTGCAGCCTTTGTTTTCCAATATTCACTTTCACATCCTACTAGTCTCATAATCCCAAGGCAGTTCATTTTGCCACCTGCATAAACAATATCCAAACAGGCTCTTGTGGCAAATCATTATAGACTCTGGCAAGTGAAATCTTCATAACTTTGCATTTCTGCTTATAATATCTTCTGTTTGTGCGCTTGTTACCTAAAACCATAATTGCTGAATCACTTTATTGTTTAATCAAGTAATCAACTATATCTAAGTCAAGGCACTCTTAAGAACTTGAATGCAATTTCCTGTTCTGGGACTGCCCGACAGATGATTTGGCAAAAGGTTTTTGCTGTAGATGTCAACCTATTTAAGGTATATGATGGATTGTTTGAATTGAAATACAGGATATAAATGGGCAGGAGGTGGAGAAGATTCAAAATGGTGAGCTGAAAGAACATGCACTTCAAGTAGAGACGCCTGTATAGTGGAGTTATAGTTCACCAGAAGAGACTAGGTTTAATGTACATATACATACCCACACATGAAATATTGAAATAGCAGGAATTCTTAATTTGTTTATGTTTATATTTCTCATGTATGTAGGTCTCTGTTTTTTATAGATATCATCAATGTGACAAATGAGAGCATTTCTCAAATTCGCAATACATAGTGCCTTATTATTATCATTATTGAATGATAGACTTTTTATTGAATACTCAAACAAAAGCTCACATCGTTGCCAACCGGCAAAACTCCTTGCACAAACAATTGTCAAGGAGGGAATTTTACACTCAAAAAACTAAAATACTCCCCACTTGAGGAGACTAGGCCATTCTCTTACAATGGGAGATTTGATTAAACAACCGCAATACGCCAACAAAAATCGGGCATGAGCAACCATCACATGCTGATTGACCTGCCTACGAGTTTCACCCTTCAACTGGGGAAAACAAAAATAGTAACAAAAAAATAAAAGCAAGAAACACATCAAAATCAAATTAAAATCCAAACTAACAATAAAGTTTATACAGATATCATGTAAATGTCAACATTCACATATATCCTTTGATCAGCCAAAACCTTTTTCCAATATATACATATTTTCTTACAGTTTTGCATTTTACCTTGCACCAATCTATTCATTGCTAATAAAAAGGATGACAAAAATTACACAAGAAATACATAATTCAGCTCACCATAAATTCAAGTACATACATTTTTCATAATCATAATCTCTATCACCCTGGAAATTAAAATCAAACAAGAGCACCACCTTTCACAAACTCAGTGAAAGCCAATGCGACGAGGCCCAGCATAGCGAACCTCCCGTTCCAGAGCTCCGCATCGGATGTCATCAATTGCCCTGATTTCGATTCCACAGTTACGCCTTTAAACATTGGAATCAGAGATGCCAAGGATAGCAAAACGCTGGTGCCCAGGAACAATGGGATTCCACCGTTTTGAATTTGGGCAAAGATATCCTGTCCGTTGGCTAATTCCACTCCCATAGCCGTCACGAAACCGATCATCGCCAGCCGACCGTTGATTCTCTCTGGGGCGGGCCCGCTGAAGGCCAACACGTCGGAGAAGCTTGTGCTCACCTGAAAAATAGAGACCGTAGTTAGTACATGTGAGTGTTGGGGAAAAATCAATCATTTATCTATAGGGGTATTGCAAAATTAGTCATGTAACTTCCGAAGTTATTTTTTTTATTCATGTGCATGCCAATTTTACCCCTTAGCAAAAATAATAATTATAATTATATAATTTTTAAGATTTGACAACTTTAGTCTTTTATTTTTTAGTGGTGGTAATTTCGGTTCTATTATTAAAAATAACTATTTTGGCATATTTTTACGTGATTTTGTATTTTAATAATTAATAAATAACACATATTGAACTCGAGTCTTATATTTTAATCTAGATTCATAAATTAAAAATGCTTATTTCATTAGGCAATCTACAGTATAAATGACAAATAAATTCTACTCAATTAAATAAAATATAAGTTGTGATATCATTTTAAACTTGATCTTAGGTATATTGATTATTTTGGCTATTAAGGGCATTTCGGAAATAATTGAAATTTTGAAATAGCCCTTAGGACTAAATTTGCATCAACATAAAACTTATAGGACCATAATTGCACAAATCTAAAATTTACAGGACCAAAATTGCAAAAAAAGACAACATACTAGACTAAAATTGCAATTTTAAAAGTTACGAGACTACTATTGCAATACCCCTATAGATAGAAAACCAATTTTGCATTTTTCCCAAAAATTTATTATCCAACCCAGAACACTCAGAAACCAATTAACACCGTGTTTGGCTGTGTTTATAAGCTTTTCAAAAATATATATTTAGGGCTTGTAAATTTTCTAAATATATTTGGTAAAATATTTTTAAATAGATCTAATGAGTTCTCAAAATCAGATTAAAGGCTTATAAGTAAGAAGCTAGTATTTTATTACCTTGGGCTTTGGAGGAGGAGTTGGCTTGGGTGGAGTCTCATTTTCCTGTTAGTGAAATGAACATTATGCCTCAATTAATATAATCAAAACCAAGAATAGTACTGTTTTTTAAGGACACACCCAAAAAAAAAAAAAAAAAGAACTTGCCTCAGCCATGCTTCTAACTCTAAATTTCACATCCCTTTTCAGAGGTGACACAGAGTTAGAAGGTCCAAAAATCTGGTTCAGATTAGCCCTTCTTGTAACTTGGCTTACAGATGAAATTGATGGCATTCCATAGCAAGATGCAGCCATTGTGTGTGTCTGTGTGTGTGTGTGAAAGAGAAAGGGTATTCTAGGTATGAATATTTAACTTGAGAGCTGAGAAGGAAAGTTAGGTGTGGCTTCAATTAATTTCTCTTTACCTTTGTTGGTACAATAGATTGCTACTTGTGCATGGAAACGGAGAAACCGAAGTGGTACTTATAAAGTGCATGGGCTTGGAGAGAAGACAAAAGGGGTGGATATTTTGCATCCACGTAATTGGGCTATGGCCCGTTAAAGTTGTTTAGTCACGTGGATGTAAATATAGTCACACATTACAAAATTTAGAAAATATTGATGATTCGGAGTGATTGAGGCCTAGAAATTTCTAGGCCTTATGGTTGGTGTATAAGTAAACACACAAGGGTTTTAACTTTTACGTCGATCATATTCGGAGTCATTCAGGTTGATTTTTGCTGCATAATTTTATGACATATAATGAAATATTCGTGCACTATTTTAATTATTTATACAATGTTTCCAAAGTATTTATCTACATCTCCAACACGAAAAATTGCAGTATAAAGAGTGTAGATTGAATATGTGATTCTCATTCCCGTTCGTGGAAGATATACATAATTAGTTTTGTTTTACTGCTTAGAAGATAATTTTTAGATAATGCATAATTAGTTGATGTTTGATATATAGTTTTATGACATATGATGGTGAAGTATATATAACCATTTTGTAGTTACTAGTAAGATACACGTGCGTTGCACGTGGCCCATATAATTTTACTAATTTATTTAATATTAAGTTATTAATTTAATTTTAATTTTATTCACATTTTACAATGTAATTTTACAATTTAGTTTGACTTGAAGGGAATCTGCAAGATTAAAAATTTGTATTTTATGAAACAAAATGTTATATGTAAAACAAAGTGAAAACATTAATGTGGACCCCAAAAGTGCAAATACTATTGTGAAAGAATTTAATGGAAATTGTTTCTTATACTTTGTAGAGTGGTTGCATCACTTCATAGTTTTTTTTTTTTTTGAGGAAACATCACTTCATAGTTGGATCTCACTAACATTTTCAATTGTTGCACTTCGATTTTTGTTTTTTGGGAAATTACATAAAATACCTTTTTTTTGGTAAACATACCATAAATACGTTCATATAACTTTTGTATCTATTTTTCTATTTTAAATCTTTTTTTTACGCTCTTGCATATTTTTTGATTATTTTACTTTTTTTTGTTTTTTTCGTTCATGTATTGTTTTATATATTATATATGTTGGTTCGATGTTGTTTAAATTTGTTTCTTTGTTGTTTCTTTGTTGTTTTAATATTTCAAAACAACTTTTACCTATTTTTATGCTGTTTTTCTTTTCATGTATTATTTTGTACATTGTTTTTATTATTTTGGTGTTGTTCTATAATATTTTTAATGTTGTTCTAATAATTTTTTTTGTTGTTTTCATGTAGTGTTCAATGAGTAAATACAATTTTTACCTATTTTTTAAGCTCTTTTTATTCACGTGGTGTTTAATTTTGAAACAACAGCGTAAAAAAGTCCGAAAATTTTGATGGGAACGTAAATTTGGGGAAAATAGTACTAAGAAGCGTAAAAAGCTGACATTGTCTCCAAAAAGTGGGGCAAATGTGTCAAAAACCCTATTTTTTTCTTAATCTTATCATTTTCAAATGTCATGCATTTTTTGCTTAATCATATAATTTTCAAATGGCATGTGCATTTTTTGCTTGAGCGTGATTTACCGATTGATAGATGTAGTTGTTGTCTTTCTCTTTTTGCCTTGCTTCAAAGTGGACTGAATTTTATTCTCAAAAAAAAAAAAAGTGGATTGAAATTTCAGCTAATAATGCACTAACGGGGAAAATATAATATAGAGTCTAAGCACTTATGTAGTAAATTGTGCTCCTGACAATCCGAAAACCAAATAGAGAAGAGATAGACTTACAAATTTTAATATAGGTGAAAATAAAAAATCTCTGTTAACAATGCAAGAAGGTACTAAAATTTGCACACAAGAAATCATCTTCAGAGTGTCAAATGTCAATTTTGTTTCTAGAAAATTCACCTATTTTTCCTTCTATTTTTTTTAAATAAGTTGGGAGTACTGGTTAAAGGGGAGGGAATAAATTTCAAAGAAACTGAATGATACCGGGTTCGAACCCCGGTCAACACCCTTACAAAGGGTGAGCGATACCACTTGAGCTATAAGCTCGTGATAAAAATGAAAGATATAGGATTCGAACTTTGGTCAACACCCTAGGGTAAACGGTACCACTTAAGCTACAAGCTCTTTGGTTTTTTGCCTTCTATTTTTTAAACAAAGAAAAATAACTAATCATTATCTTATTTTATCTTTCACGATAAAATATTAGAAAGGGTTGTTCTTTAGGTTGTTGAATTTCAAGAACAACACTTGATTGTAGAAGAGATGATCACATATTAATATTGGTACCAGATGATTAACCTGCATACATGATTCAAAGTGGTTCACTAAAATACTTACATTATGACCTAAATCATGATACAAAGATAAGAGAAAAAGACAGTGTGTCACATTAAGAGAAGTTGAAGCTCGGAAATTTTGATAAATTAATGAGCCTAAAGCAAAGAAAACGTGGAGAAAAAATTAGCAATACACATCATACTTGAGAGAAAAATCAGACAACTGAGTCAACATTTAGTAGAAAAGAAAAGAGAAATATTTTACATCCCTATAATATTAGTCAATAGTGGATAATATATACTAACACCAAGTGAAAATATGATATTATAGTCGAAGCGATCTTTTGGACTACCCAATCACTATGATTGCTTTTTCAAACTCGGAGGTTGAGATAAGAGTAAAAGATAAAATTTGGTTAGAGTAAAATCCATTTGAGATTTATTTTCCTTAAAATCTTTTTGTCTTACAACATACCACTCATCTTGTCTAGTGCTTTAAGGGGTATAATTCAGAGGAAGTTTCACAATATCAACAATAGAAGAAACAATGTTTGACCCATATTCACAATTTTTTTGAGAAAAAAGTATGTCTACAATAAGCCCAAGGGCATATGCAGAGCAATTGTGACAACGGTATATTGGTCAGTAACCGGACTTTAGAACTTCAAGCACAATAACAATATTTAGCAATTGTGACAACAATATAACAATCTACCACAAAACTTTAAGTTACACAAAAATAACATTTCATGCATGTTCAAGATGGATGGTTGCAAAGTGGTTTAGGCTAAGTCAAGTGCAAACAAAAAAAGAAAGTTCAGATCAAGACCACAGAGAGAACATGTTGCAACTACTTTGTACATAAATCATTCAAAGTTGCAACCAAATATTATAACAGCAAGGATCATAAAATGTAGACACAAAAGGATCATAAAATGTAGTAATGGAAGCAAGTATTACCCGTGGAACACCTATATTATAACTCAACTGTTTAGAATGACGACAAAGTACAATTCCCCTACAAATAATACTACTCTCGGCGTAACTGGAGATTAGATATGCACTTGGATCTTCAAATTCTGGGATACTTGTGCTTCGGTTCATCATCAGAAGGAGAGTTATTACAATGTTTCATATAAGAGTCCCGTGTCCTTTGTCTCAATAGGCTGCTTTTTGGTAGATCAACTGAAACTTCATTGGAATTCTGGCGGGCGTCAACCATCTTGTCAGTCAATGGAAAACAATTACAGGGATAGCCACCAAAGCAAAGCATCTGCCTAGTTTGAATAAAAGAATCTAATGGAAGAGAATGAAAGCGTATATGCTGAATTTCGTTGCATTTTCATTTGAATTAAGTTGGAGACAATAACACTATCATGAATATATTCGGATATCATGAATAAATAATTTGAAAAATTAGTACATTTCTTAAGGTCCAGCTATAATGTAAACAAAGCACTTGAATAAAAAACACTATAACTTCCCACAACCCTTGACATACATGGCAATAATGACAGTTTGGTGGCATTTTAATTATAAAAAAATGAGCTACAGAGCTGCTATTTAAGAGCATTACCAGTGGTAAAAACCACAAACCTGCTTTTTTTGTGGTTCCCACACTGCCACATCAAAAGTAAAAAAAACTCACTCTATTCTACACAATCAAAAAACCTCCCAACAACTTTTTTATGGACCCCGCACTCAAATAACATCTCTTTAAAAAATCTCCAATAACTTTTGAATAGGCCCCACCATAAATTTACATATTATATATATATATTATCGTATTTAAAAAATATATAAAAACAAAATAATTATATATATTATTTATTTTTAATATACATTATTTATAAAAATAAAATTATATATAATGAATATTTATAAACACAACATATTATTATAAAAAGAGAATTTATAAATAACACTAATAATTTAAATACAAACAATAAAATGCTACGAATAATATCAAGATCAACTAAAAATGCATTTACTCTAGGCCATGTCTTTTTTTAATTTGTTCACAAACAACAAGATGCATACGAAGTTGTTCCTCAGTCATCACACTAGTATCCTTCATAAGGGTTTCATAATCCCATCGAACAAGTTCTCGCTCCCGTTGTGCTATCTCTGCTTTTTGGATTTCAATTTTTTCTCTTTGTAATTCTTCCATTTTTTTCAACCTACTGAGAAAGTTCACTTCCACCTCATCAACTTCTTTCTTTTTGGAAACTCTGAAAATTATGAGGGAATTGAGGAATATATGGAACATTTGGTAAATTTTGTGGGCACTGCGTCGGAGTTGGAAATTAGGGAAACTGGACATTAGGACGGTTGTCGGAATTTTGTGAAGTTGCGTTTTCTTCAACATTTTGAGTATTGAAAAAATTTCTATAAAATGATTGGAAATTGTCATCCATATTGGATAAAAATTTCTAATTAAATGATAAAGGCTAGAAAAAACAAACACAATAAAAATATGAGATAAATTATAAATTTTTAATTTAGAAGTGGGAGAGAATTGCTATTGTTAGATGAAAATAAATCAAGTGTAAAATACATATTTATAGGCAAATTTAAAAAAAAAAACTGTCTTTTGCACGTTAGAAGTATAACGATTAATTGTTTTTTTTTGTTAAATAATATTGTTAAAATGATTTGTTTAAAATAAATAAAAAACATAAAAAAAAGACTAAAGTAACGACTACTACAATAATGTCGAGTAAGAAAAATTAGAAAAAGAGGAAAAAACAAGAATAGAATTACAAAAGCACAAAAAATACTGCATTTGAGAGAAAGTGGAGGGCCCCATATGTCTGCCATGTTTTACCACTTCAAGTGTGCATTATTGAAACGCTCTCTCCTGGTGCTCCGTGCAATCACGCGTTGATGTTTTTTTATTTTTCATTTAATAAATCGAAAAAAGCTGGTCCTTATATACAAACCTCTCACCCCCTAAAAAACCTCAAACCTCTTACTCACAGTGGGATAGAGGTTTTTTCCTCAGCTTTTTTATACAAAAAAGCTCTCCAAAAAAGCTCCACTGGAAGTGCTCTAAGAACATGAACAAAATTAAATAAACAAAAATTTGGAAAGACAAGTACCTGTCTAAGAGTTTCCAACATACTTTGAATGACATCCCTAGAAGGAGTCATTAACAAAGTCGCCATTCATAAGAAAGAAAAGAGCAAAAGTGTACATCCATATAATATTTGCCAATAATGGAGAATATGAGCTATCAAGAGAAGAAGTGATACCACCAAGCGAAAATATGATATTATAGCTGAAGCAAGATTTTGGACTACCTAATCAATACGATTTTTGGTCCAAACTCGCAGGCTTCCGATACAAGAAAAAAAGATAAAAATTTGGTGAGACTAAAATCTAATTGAGATTCATTTTCCTTATAATGTGCCACTGTCACTAGAAAAGAATGAAACTGAAAATAGTAATTCAATTAAAGTGTGTGTGTGTGTATATATGTGTGTGTGTGTGTGTGTAGAAGACAATGAAAAATAGTTTTAGGTTTTAATTTCGTCTTTTGAAAGCCAAACATCACAACTATTTCAGCATAAATCCATAAACGTTCTCTTGCTCCAAGAAAAACCAAATCCTATATCTAACATCGAAAATATAATAACCTATCCTTTTTACTTGCTATTGTTCGAAACTAAAAAAAAATGCTATTGTTCCATTCATGAATCTCAAGAACAGACATAGTTACAAACTAAGAAGTCGTAACTAAGAAGCAGCAGCCATTTTGTTGAGTCTAAATCCTTGAAATTTGTTGCATGTATTTGTTAGCTCTTGATAGTGCGTGAGCGTCCTTGTTTTTTAAATTGAAAATATCATATATCCAGCACACAAAACACAACATCTCACTACAAGAAAAATGCTACGGAGTTTATCCGTTGTCTATTAACCATACAAACTGTTGTAGATGAAGGCGTTGTAAAAGGGGTACCAAAAGGACAACGGTTAAAACCCGTTGTCTTTGTCCACAAACACAACGGTTACTAACTGTTGTTGTTATGAAAATAAACAACGGTTATGATCCGTTGCACAATCCGTTGTCCTTGCATACATAGACAACGAGTATAACCCATTGTCCTTTTGGTACTACTTTCACAACACCTTCATCTACAATAGTTCATTTTTTAAAAGACAACGAGTAACACCGTTGTCGTTTTGGTTAAAGAAAACGGAATGCAAACCCTTGTAGTTAAGGCTAAACACAACGACTTTTGCCCGTTGTCGTTTTATTCCTCTTTTGCAACATCTCCATCAACTACAGTTTATTTTTGCAAGCAATGGGTAAAAAAACGTTGTGATTGTATCTTTTGACAACGATTTTAAATTTGCTGTCTTTTGTGCGGTTTATTATTGCATAATTGCACAATATAAACCCACAAAACTAAATTAAAATATCAAATTAAAATACTCAACACTTCAAATTCATTAATATATGTCTAAAAAAGAGCAACACATATAATATCAAGATTTATGCATAACATCAAGAGTTGGAAATTAATATCAAGCGAATAAGTAAAATCTAGAGCTTGAATTCTATTACTCCAACAAAAAAGGGAAGATCAAAAATTTGCTTAACATCAAAGGCAAATTTTGCTTCTTCAAAACTCTTTTCCATTTGACCCCTTCGAGAAAACCCAACTGCATGTCACAAGAAAATATATATTAGCAAATTAACATCAAGCGAAGAAGTGTAAAGAAGTAAAGATTGATACAAGTGATGCAGCCAAATCAATAATTCTACAAGAGAAAACCACTTAGCTGGATTAGAGAAACAAAAATTTTGAATTTCATATAAAATCATGAAACAAGTAAATAAGGAAAAGAAATATATGTAAAAACATACTCACAGTGGATCAAAGAAATTGGGCATGCATGAAGAATCCCAAGATTTGACTATTCGGCTGTCAATCAAGATTATGAAAACGTTACTAGCCTTTGACTCTACAACAACATACACAACAGAAAAAGAAAATAACAAACTGAAATCATGCATAATAAAAAATAGGTGTCGCCTCAAAGATGACATACTACAAGAAATAAAAGAACCCTCACAACAGATATCCATATTACAAATTGAGAAACTAGCAACAAGAAAAATTTTAAAGAAAAGAAAATATATAATCATGACACCAAAAAACATGAAATAAAGACGTAAAAACCAAAAAGAAGTCAAAAAATGATTAACTAGAATTTTCATGCTCCCACAAAGCATATCACACGTGAATCAGCCAATACTGGACTTGTGCAGGCAAAAAGATAATAATAGTCAAATGCACCAAGAAACAAAATAGTGAAACTCTATCTTACATAACATACATTAGCTCAATTAGTTTTACGTCAATTTGAACACTAAATCATCAGAACATTTTCTCATAAAGAAAAACATAACATGTAGTATGTTGTCTCAATATGCATTAAGAGAGAAGTACACAGCATAATTGGTTTTACGTCTCACCTCAACACATATTTCAAGGATTTACACCAAAAAAATAAATACAGAGGACCACTGCCACACAATGGGTGATTTACTTGCTTCTAACCTCAATAATATCCAACATCACTTCCCACTTCAACACACACATATATCTTCATGGTGTATATAATATAACTAGTGAACTTGTAAAAATTAGTAGCAGAATAAACACACACGCTACAGGAAGAGACAAAGCAAATTTACTCGGCTAAAAATTTGAGCAAACACAACCTCATAGTATGGAGAGGATTGATTTAATAAAAGATATATTCAGATATCTGAGAAGAGAACTATGTTGGATCCAACTCAATGAATCATAACAACATAATTCATGACTAGAAAAGCCCAATGCTAATGAGCCCTTATTCTGCTTTACTAACATAGACCACATGATCACATGACCATTATTAGTGAAAATATTCTCTTTCCCATAATTGAGTATGGAACTCAAAAAGAAAGCTCAACAGTGACTGGAAACTAAGATCATCAGCAGATATCTTGATACATACATGGCCTAATAGATATCTTTATTTAAGAGTAGTCTATGAATAAATTATAAATCAAATTAGGGCCCAGAAAAACAAAAAAATGAACATTGCAGGCAACTCTATAATCGAACAATTAAAACTTTCCCAGACAGAATTAAAAAAATAGTTTTGCTCAGCAAAATTAGCCAACCTATTACAGCCCACACAAGTACACCAAATCATATTATATCGCACATCATTTCCCATATATTGAAATATTTTCATCTCTCTGGGTCTCAGTCTAACTATCACAATTTCCCTAGATTGTAAAAGAAACCTGCACGATTTACTCTCTATCTTCAATTAGTTTGGTATGCTTGTGTGGAAAACAATAGTGATTGAATTTTACGGTAGATTATTAATTCGTTCTACCCACCACCCTTCCACAAAAAAGAGGAAAAAAGAAGAAAGAAACAAAGCTTCCTACATGAATTTGACGTGGTTCCTAAAATTTTCTTTTTCAATTTTATTTCTCTTCTCCTAAAAAGAAAATTCTACTTTTAGATTAATAAAGAATATTCCATTTATTCCTTTATAAACTAAAAAAATAGGATCGTCTTTCCTTCCATTTGAAATTTCAAATCTAAAATATTCATATTGAATCATAATTCAAGTTCAAATAATATGCATCTGATTAAAAAAGTTGCCTGACCATGACTCATGGAACTTTAGTCCTCGACTAACCTATCAGACAACCTCAACTGTTATATAGTACATTACTTTGACAAAATAATGTTATTAAAAAATAGTTCAAGTACAAATAGACTTGGGCTAGGAATGCGCTCCTATCACAGGAACACCCAAAATAAAGATATACATGACTCCATGTGAAATATTCATACACATCTACTTCTTTGGAGCCAGGTTCAAATTTCAATGCGTCCCATAAATCAGTGGAAGAGACACCAAACCAAAGTTTCTAGTTCACTAGTTTTCACCCAAAAACAAGATCACCGATAAAATTATAAGAACTAAAACCCGACCTCAAATATCCAAAGACTTTCAAAATTTTAAAAATCAGCACACATATTCAACAAAGAAAATCAGCATATAAAAAAATCATAAAAATCACAAATGTAGATTACAACAGAGTCAGACCATAGATTAATTAGGTTTGGATTAATTAGGATTAGATTTGGGGGCTAGGGTTTTGGGAGTTTGGAATACCTTGTTTATAACAAATAAACAAGCACCAACAATGCAGCAGCCAACGACGGTGGTGTACTAGTGTGCGTCAGCCGACGGGTGGAGAAGGTATTTGGAGAAGCCGACGAGCAACGACGCGAACTTGGGGAGATTTCTGGAGAAGACGGGTTTCTTTTGAACTTTATTAGAATAATGTGAAGTTGGAGAAGTCTTTTTTGCTTTTATTTTTTGTTTTGGGAATCAAATAAGGAGACGTGTTTGCTCCTTAGGAAAGGTGAAAAAAATGTTTTATTTATATTATAAATAATTAAATAAGAAAGAATTATATTTAGGGGTATCAATCGTGTCGTGTTTCGTATTCGCGGGTCGTGTTCTAACATAGGTATTACAGGTCTGACACGAACCTGAACTGGACCCATTTAATTATTCGTGTCAAAATACACGACACAAACACAACCCGTTTATGACACGGGGTAACCCAACACGACACAAAAAACCTATATAATTTAAAGTCGACATGGAAAAAATAAAAAATAGAAAAAAAGCTAAAATTATGAATAAAAATACATTAAATTATTAAAAATGCATTTAATAAATTTTCCATCATCATATAACCAACTAAAATATCACAAAATATTAAAATAATATGTCACTGTAAAATTAAATAGGTTAAATAGGTCCATCGTGTCGGCACGCGGGTAGACCTGACATGACCTATTTATTTTCCATGTTATCCGTGTCTGAAATAATTTTGACCCAAATTCCAATAGGATTTATAGGTTAGAAATAGGAATGACAATTTCGACCCGACCTGCGGGTACCCGCCCCGGTTTGGGTCGCCGCCCGATGATGACCCGAGGTGGGACGGACGGGTCTGATATCAATCACTGCCGCGGTACCCTGCCGCTTCTTCTAGTATTTTTATATAATATATATTATAATAAAAATTTTATGCATTCTTATATTATATCTAATATTTATAGATTGATAATAATAAATTTTGTAAATAATATTTTATAAATATATTTTTTTTACCATTTTTTTACATTTTCCCTATTTAATTAATTTAAAACGGGGCAGAACATGATAATCTATAACGGTTTCTTTAAAACGTTGTTGTTTATAAGACGATGCTAATTTACAATGGTTTTGGTGAACCGTTGTTGATTTTAAATAAAAACCCGCTAATACACAACGGTTATTTAAAACCGTTGTAGAATCTGTTGTTGATTTTAGAAAAAAAACCGCTAATACACCACGTTCGCATAATAACCGTTGTCGTTGCTAAACAGTTCTCTTAAAGACTACAATTTGTTTGAAAACTGTAGTGTATTTCATAAACTACAACAATTTAGCATAAAACCGTTGTTGTTCTTGTGTTGTGTATTACCATTTTTGTTGTAGTGTCTTATCATTTAATTTTAACATACTATTGTTCCATTGATGCATATGAAGAGCTGTTTCTGTTATTTCTCCTCCCCCTTAGTCATGGTTCATTAAATTTTTCATTATATAAAATACTTCATAATGAACTTTATTTGCCACTCAAAAAAGAAGCAAGAAATTAAAACAATACAATCAAGACAATTATCATATTGATATTACTGATAAACATGAGCAACAACAGTTCGATTCTCTCTAATAATGAATTATTATAAGACAAAAATAAAGAAAGAAAAAGACTTAACAGTTATCACTCAAAAAGAAGAAGAAACATATGTGTTTGAAAAAAAATCCACATACTCCACCACCACAATTACAATCAAATATTATCTCAACTCTAAAACCCCTCCACGAAAACCACAACGCTTCATTGATATTTTACACTTCCAAGAAAACTCTCGAGCGGACGAAGAAAGAAGTGTTAGAAAGGAAACCACAAGTTGATAAACAATTTGTAGGTTGGATGGGGAATCTTTTATCTGCAAACTGATATTGAATGATCTATGGGCTTTTTCTTTCCCTTGCTTGTTGTGTTATTTTAGAATGTTGTATAGAGAAAAGTTTAATATACTTACTCACGTCAACAATCAACGAAGTGACTGCCTACTACTCTAAAACTTCATAAAACAAACTTATTTTTAATATTTTTTTTAATACATTGGAAATTATATTTTGTATGTCCAGTGACTTCATTGGCTCAAAGGTGCCATCCACATCCATCAGAAAAATAAAACAAAATAAAATAAAAAAAAAAAAAAAAAAAAAAAAAAAAAGGGAACATGATGAGAAAGAATGAAAAAAGAGATGATCTCATTTCCCATTAGCTACAAATTTAAGTCTGAAAGTTCGAAATGTTTCAAGTCTGAAAGTCCATAAATATTAATTAAATTATCAATAAAAAATAAAACAATGTAAATGATAGAGCTTATAAACTGGTCAAAGTTGTTAATGAAAAAATATAAGTGAACGTTACAAAAATTATAGTTTTAGATACCAAAACTGGGGGACTTATGAGATAAAGGGAAGTGAAGTTTTTGAATAAATCAAGTGACGTTTCTGTATATAGGGCAAAGTCTTATTTTATACATCAACAATGCACAAGAATACTCCATTAATAGACCAATAACCCATCCTTCACCCTGTATACGCAAACTAATTCTACTAACAATTAAGAAATTGCTTAAATATCAAAGCTTTTTCCACAAAATCATAAATGCATGTCAAGACAACATAAATCTAGCATAATTCATCAATTATTGTATACATGGAAGTCACCTTTCGTCCTAGTAACACCTATCCCCCCAGTAAACTACATCTTTTAGAAAAAAATCAAGCAATTATGACAAACACAAGAAAATAAATCTCCAATAAAAAATGCCGTGGTTTTAAGAAAAATTCAAGAATACATACATGACAAAGAAAATATATATAAACCTCCAATGAGAATCATTGGCTGCTTAAACAAGCACACGATTTTAAACTTATACTTGTACAACGATAGCATCATTTTACTTTGCCGGAGAAAAGCCAAGGGCATCAACATCAATGAGGCTGCCAATTCTATTCAGAATTTGTAGTTATGTTTCTGATTTCTAAATTAAAAATTATCACCTGTAAATATTTGAAAGCCGAGAGAAAGAGAAAGCAAAATAATGGTGAAAACGAAAAAAGAATCAATAAAGAAAAAGAAGCATACCTGATAAAGAAAAATAAGACATTGGGAACTAAATTGAAGTCTGAAAAAATGGAAAAATAAAACCCGTTGAGAAACCCACAACTTTGGGTTCGCAGTTCTGAAAAAATGTTCTCGTTCTGCCTTTTCGATGTGTTTCCGAGGTGGGAGAGTTATCTCAACCGTCCAATAATCTGATTTCTCTTGAAATGATGATTTTACATGAAATAAACATGATTCAAATTCATTACTGTAACATCAACGCATATATTTCACAACTTTTCTTGAACATCAAAAAGTAGTAATAACTGCATGAATTGATCAAAAAACATCATCAAAACTTTGTATATGCTACAAAGTAAAAACTAACAATATAATTGTTTTCATCATCGAACTTAATTTTCTAGCCACCAATTGTATACTTCACATAAAAAATGCAAACAAAGCAAAGATATTTTGGAAATCCTTAAAAAAGGATAAAGGGGGACACTTACTGATGACGGAAGGGTTATAATTTTCATTTCTAGCCTTAATATTCGCGAATAATTCCAAAGAACAGCCGCCCGCCTCCCAATCTCTGCATATTCTTTTTCATCTTCTTCTCGTTCTTGATGAAATCATGCCCGCCCATTTTTTTGCCTTGATCATAGAAATTCCTCCACCTTTCGTCATTGTGCTACGATTAATTCAATATTCAAGTCTAGTTTCAAAACCCTAAGTGAAGAAGCAAGCCCTAATTGCAATAATTGAAATGTTTTTTTTTATCCAATAAAGGGGATTTTGGGGCAACAGAATTTTGATTTTCTTTATCCCTTCGTTTTATAGGAGCTCTCCAACAAACTAAACCCTAATATATGCACAAAAATTCACACTTGGAAACAAAACCAAGAAAGAATATGAGAAAAATATATAGGTGAGATAGGCTTTTGAGATTCCTATTCACACCAGAGTCCAGACTGCTGACCATCATCTAAGAATAAATGAATCTGAAATGCCTTTCAGTATCCCTTTCCAGATTGCCTTAATTGTTGTTAACAAACTATAATTACTTTTTAGACCTTATTTATTAATTAAATATAGGGATATTTTTGTCTAACTATATTTTTACAGAAATGTTCATCTTTTTAGGATTAGGGATTAGGGATTAAGGATTAGGGATATGGATTAGGGACCACTACAAGAAAACTGCTGATAGACACCACCAAAAAGACACCGGTTTTATGACTTTACTGGTGTCTTTTCCTTTTTAACACCGGTTTTGTAAGAAACCGGTGTCTAATTAGTGTTGTCGTTTGATAAACAACACCGGTTTCCTAGAACCGGTGTCTATTGTAAAACTATTTCCCAAATAGACACCGGTTTTGGCATCGGATTTCGAAACCGGTGTCTATTTATATAAATTATTTTAGATTAGACACCAGATTTTTTGACACCGGTTATAGAACCGGTGTCTTTATTTTTTAACACCAGATCTTTAGACACCGGTTCTACAACCGGTGTCGTTAAGCCCTAATTAATTAGGTCATAGTGAAAGTCTTAATTGAGTTCATCCTTTCTCCCGTACCCAATCTCCCCTGCGCGCCCCCCGTCTCTCACCTCTCCCCATCGCGGACGATATTGTATAGCCTTCACTCTCGTCTGTGAAATCCATCTCGTCACACTACATTAACCCTAACATTGAGCCGCCTAAGCCACATAGAATGAAGCACCATATGCAACAAATCAAACATTCGAGTCGGCCGATGAAGAACAAAATGCCTTTTCAGTTTTCACTTTCAAAACCCGTCTCTGCTTCCAAATACTCATCCCTCAAGATCCCCCCAATATTTTCTTTATTTCCGCTATTCTCCACACCGGAATCTCAATCGAGAATCGGCTCCAATCGAGCACCTCGCTGTACGGCAGCACGTAGCCGTCCGATATGATCACTGGCACACATCCCGCTTGCATCGATTCGATCAATCTCGGGCTCGCGACCTCAAATCCGCTTAGGCACAAACAGAATTTCGAATGCGACATTAATTCGAAGTAATTGTTCGCGTTTTTTGGAAGGTAATCGTGTACTCGGATGTCGGCGTCTTTGTTACATTACATATAATTCAGTGATGTATGAGCAAAGTATATATTCGCACGACGAGGCTACGTGAGTCCCGAAACTTTTAGATTGTTAAATGTTTACGTGATTTTCCTATTATGAAATATTTCATGAGCTGATGATGTTTTTATTAATGTAGATTTGGTTCTGTTTTAGCATCTCAGGCTATCAGAGGCTCATAGCTGCTCATTGTTTGAGTTCGATACATGTGGTGGTTGCATTATTGGGTTTGGGCATAATAATTATGAACACTTCATACATGTGTTGATCCATAGACAAAAAATGATTTTTCTGTTTGCTCCTTTCCATTAGTGTGACGGATTGTCCAATAATAAACTGAAAGAATTATATTGTGTGGCACTGTGAATTTGTTCTTTTGTTGAAGTTTAATGGATTCTGTCAAGAGAAGATGGAGGAAGTGATTTATTTGTCCCTCATTGAACTCCTTTTCAGTTTAGAAGTTCATACCCTTATATATTTATTTTCTTTGAAAAATCTAGTTGGAGAATTCTACTACTTCTCGTGAATTTGTTTTATCCTTATTCTTTCACATTATATTGTTAGTTTTATTCTCTTATATCAATGACAATGACCCATCTTAATTCTCAAACAAGTTATCCTCTTATAAAGTTGGCTGTTAATAAGGAATGGTGGTGATTCTACAGAAATTGTATAAATGTAAGAAAAGACATCATTATAAAGAACATTGTTTGGGCATTCAGTTAATGGTTTATGAATCCTTATCCCATTTTATTTTTGGTGATAAAATTGTTGCGTAGCTTGATGATTGAATCCTATTCAATCAATGATTGAGTGTAATTTATGTTTGTCCTATTTCAGTGACTTGTCTTATTGGTTGATCTTTTACTGAATGTGCATTTTGGTTTATCTTGCATGGCTCATGTGATCTTGCTCAAAACCAGCTTATAGGAGAGATACCAAGATTAATAAACTGGAATGAAGTACTGCCAATATTTGTGAGTGAAACAAATTCATGTGCACCAGGTTGATGAAATACAAATTGTGCACCAGGTATCTTTTTTCACTCAGGATTCTTCCTTGTAAATGAAGGTCCATGGACTCTACCCTAAGTGCTGGGGTGAGAAATACTTTTGATGATGACATCAGAGAGATTTAACTAGTTTAGGATAATTTTTTTTAATTAGCTTAAGGGATCAATTAACCCCTCAGCCTCTTAACTCACTTTTCAGGTATTAACCCTGCCGTCTAGCAGTCCACACCGTCGCCCGACCTCGCAAGCAGCCGCCCCCCGTTGTTGAGTATGTTTGAACGAGAAAATTTGTCGTCATTATAGATTTAACTTTTATGCAATTGTTATCTCTAAATTATTAGCTGAGATATTGTAAGCTTGTGGGACTCTCTTATCTTGCCTGTTTCAGTTATTAACGATTCAGTAACGGAGTCATTGTAATTGTTTTCCAGGATAAGCTTGCCAGCATTATAACAGCAGAGCAGGGCAAGACATTAAAGGATGCGTTTAATGATGTGTCCCGTGGGATTGGTGAGTTCATATGGTACTTGAAGTTGAAACATTAGGCGTCCCCTTGGAACTTGGTACTTTGATGGATTGAGTTGAAATGTATTTGAAAAATAGTTTAACCATCGAACATGACAAGATTGGTTGACCTAATATTTTAATTGAAGACTCTACCTACCTATTTCTGCATTGCTCTAGATGTTTGTGAAATCTTAGGAGACTTTTGTAAGCAGATAGTGAAGTAGAACTGGTTGGAAATCTGCTACCTTTTTATGTTAAGGATTTGGTAAAGATTTAGCTTAAGTATAGTATGAATGCCAAAAGAGGAATAACTGTTATTTGTGAAAATTTCCATTGTGTAGCTTCCAAACTAGCATTGAATCTCATTCAAGGAAGTAACTGGATGATACTAGACTGAGTCTGTGTAGCTGTTACATTAGTTTCTTTGGCATGTATATAACATCAATATGTAAATGAGCTTTAAAAAAGTTGATAGGTCTTAGTTGTTGGTTTGTTTAGTGGAGGCTCATTTTTTTCAACGGTGAGTTTATCTTAATCTCTTCCCATTTGAGAATAAGGCTCTGATATGAGTAGCAACTCGAATAATCTATTTGACTAAATTAATTCTATTTCATTTCCTGAATATTTCTGACTTAATTTTAGTGCATCACGATTGTTCTTCATGGAGTTCGGAATTACTGCAATACAAAATTCATATATACCTGGCAGGGGTTGTGTGTGTGAGTGTGTGTTTTATCCCCCAAGAAAAAAATGGAGTGTGCTGAATCCAGATCAGACAGTAAAGACTCCTGTTATGGATGCTTTATTGTCTCCACTTCTGAAAGGTCAAGCCGACTTGAACTTGCACTGGACAGAGATATGGCTGGAGAATACAAGGAACATTGCATAAAATTGAGACATTCGACATTATTGTTGTATTGTGTGGGACTCTATTACCAGCATCACTTGTTTTGTGGATTTAATTTGAGCTGCAAACCCAGAATTGACAAATTATGGTGCTCTGGAAACACTTAGGAGATTTTCTAGTAGATATAGTGTTCTGGTTGTAGCATGCTTCGTCACACATAGGATCAAATTCATTCTTGCCATTAGCTTTATGATTTTATATCTCAGCATTTTGTGTATTTATTTAGTCAACTCTTTGCAACATTGATTATCTTTATTTTTCAGGCTACTGGAAGCGTTCCTCCTGTAACAAACTCAAGGTTGTCCCCCCTTCCCCAGAGCCTGCTGATTTCTACAATCCTACAGCACCAGTTGATATTCCTCTTGATAGTGCCTCTGTATGTGCAATTATATTGAATTTAACCTGCAATCCTGTATTTCTCGTCATCTTTCCTTTTTTTCCTTTTTCTTTATAATTGAAATGGCTTTCTCTGGCTTCTAATGAAAGAAAATTTATATTTAGGATTTGAAAAAGAAAGAGAGAGAGCTGCAGGCTAAGGAAGCTGAACTGAAAAGGAGGGAACAGGTATTCATTGATGTTTCTCATAAGCTGATGGGCATGAGTTTATTTGGACTCTCTGGTGTACAGTCTTGTTAGGGAAACTTGGCGCATAGTTCTTAAATTTAATCAATGCATGCATTAAAGGCTCTGCAATGAGTGGTGATTTAATGCTGGTACAAAAAGGAACATTATACTTTTGCTGAAGTTAGTTTGGCATGTTTGCTTCTGAAGGAACGTCCTTCATATTGAACTGAAAGACTAAGATTATTTTTGCTGAAGTTTGGTAATATTCTTTATACTATTTTTATCACTCAGCACCTGAGAAAATGTGGTTCTTTTGAATTTTCTTTTCATCATTTTGTTGTTTAACTCTTTACATGTTGCACTTCTTTATTTTTCATCTTTTCTGGAGTATTTTTGAAAGCTATGTTGAGCATATGGATTGAGCATTGGTAGCTTTATCATATGTTGTCCATTTTGTTTGCAGGGATGGAGGGGATGATACTTTTGAAAGAACCAGCATTGATCATATGTTGATCATACGGAGAAGCTTGAGCATTTTTGAAAGCTTGAATGACATGAGCTATGTTGATCATATGGATTTTGTTGTCTTTAGTTGAATTATATAGTCTTTTTGTTGGTTGATGGAATTAATTGGATTATTAATTTATAGTTGTTTTATCGAAAAGGAAACTTCGCTACTAGTACTTTTTGTTGGATTTTGGCTATTGGTGACTTTACTATTAATGGATTTCATGTTTAATTGGTAGTGAACTTATGATGGTTGCTACAATTGGAGTTCATAATGAATTATTTATTTGTATGGATTTTTTGCATATTTGGACCGGTGTCTTTGCGTAAATCCTTTTAAAAGTGCTTCTAAAAACATTAAGACAGCGGTTTTGATGCGATGTCTTTGAATTAAACGACACCGGTTTAAAACCGGTGTCAAATACATAATCTTTTAACATCAGTGCCTTAGAAAGCGGATATTTTATATCTACGACACCGGTTTAAAACCGGCGTCTTTCAAGGAAACGACACCGGTTCTGAACCGCTGTCAAAAATTTCAGACTTTTAACACCAGTGGCTCTAACACCGGTTGTTTTACTAATAGACACCGGTTTTAAACCGGTGTCTTTTCCTTCAAAGACACCGGTTTAAAACCGGTGTCAAAAAGTTCAGACTTTTAACACCAGTGGCTTTAACACCGGTTGGTTTACTAATAGTCACCGGTTTAAAACCGGTGTCAATCAGCTTTTTTGTAGTAGTGGACAGGGATAAGGATTAGGGATTAGGGATAAGGATTTGGGATAGGGATTAGGGATAGGGATAGGGATTAGGGATTTATGCAATTTTTTCAAAGTATTTATGCACCATCTCTAACGCAAAAATTTATAGTATATAGAATCTGAGTTGAATATACCAATTTAGAGTTCTCTATTGATGCAACCTTCTACTTTGTTGCCATTGGATTTTCTTGTGGAATGATTATGTTGCTTCGATTTCTACATTATTCATGTTATTCAATATAATTTTTTCACTGTACTTTTTCTTTTTTGCGTGAATGGCGTTAACTATGGAACAGTAATCTGAATTTTGGATAGATTTCTGATAAGTGGCTTTGTTTAGTGATTGAGAAAATTAAGGATTGTGACAGATCATAATAGATTCTCTTCCATTTGTGTAACCTTTTTTTTAGTGATTAGTTTTCAATTAATATTTGTTTTCCATTGTTACACTTTCTTTGATTAAATTAAATATTGTAATGTTATTTTTTATCCGTTTAATCGCAATTACTCATTGGTTTATGATAATATATATATTGCAGAAGTTAATTCGCCAAGTGTGCAAGTAATTTATATTTAATTTCAATGCATCTAGATATAACTTTTGAGAATGTTTCTTGTGAGAAAGTTTTACGGATGTAAATCCGTAAAATGGATCTCACCCAAACCCGGACCTGAAACAGGTTCCACCTAGATACCTCATGCATGTCAGTAGAGCAAGGCCCCCTGATTTAGTAATAAGTGATACTTTTCAAGTCGAAAGTGATAGTATGTCACCGCCTAATATGATAAAAATACTACCAGCCTTGAAAATTAAATTAGAAAAACATCACCGCTTAAATGTAGATTTTTCAGAGTAAAAGTGGTACTTTTCGAGAGAAAAACTACTACTTCTAAAATCAATCACACATGTTAGCCTAATAAGAACAAAATTACCACCGCGCTTTTGGGTTGAGTCATGGGTCAAGCACGACCTATCTGACAGAAAAGGACTCGTGGAACTAACCTATATGAGTTTTTGCCTAAATGAGTTTGGTATTTCTTTGTTTTATACTTTTATATGAGACCATCTCATGGATTATATCTATTAGACGGATCCTATATTTGAATAGAATTTCAACCCGAGCCCAAACCCAAATCAATGGAAAAAAATCCAAATTTTGTGTTTCTTATGATCCGTTCATAAGAAACATTTGGATCGATCTGGAGTGGAATTCAATATGGATTGGAACGATTTGGAGCATTTGGATCGCTAGAAATAGATGTATCTTCCAACATGAAAATACATCCGTTTCTCAACTCGTGGAACTCATTAAAGTTAGAGTCTGGCTTTGGTTGAGGGCTAAAAAATCGAAACTTTGTTGTGTATCGTATTCGGACTGGTTATTAGAACCCAACCTGTGTTTAGGTCGCAGTTGAATTGTACACCGTTATTTTGGGTTTGGGCACCCCCTTGTGCTCAGTTATTAATATATTTTCTTTGTTGATCAAAAAAAAAAAAAATGATCCGTTCATAAACTTAGACCCATGTGATATGAGACATTCTCTTTATTTTTTCTTTTCTTTTCTTTTTGTTTATATATGTATTTATATTTCCTAAAAAAATGTATTTATATGATTTTTTTTCTAAATATATCTTTAGAATCTTTTAGTTGCAGTATTCGATCCTTAAATATAATAAAATCATAAAAACAAGTCCAACTAGTCCTGTCCAATCCAATTATTCTGCTGCAAGCCCCAATCCGAATTCTTAAAAACTTTGGATTTGCATATTGCATATTAGGTTTTGACAAAAACCCACTCTATATAAATTCATGCGGTTGCTCTATTAAATACTTGACTGTTGTATGCTTTTACATAGAAGCACAATAAGACCTAGTTGTATATATCTTAATTGTTAGTTAATTAAACAGAGTTTGAACGGATGAGTCAAAAAGAATTTAATGCTTCTTCTCAAAAAAAAAAAAAAGAATTTAATGCTTCAATAATTAAGGACTTTTGTTTTCCGAAAGCTTTAAAGTATTTATTAGATCTGTATAGGTTTATGATCCTGTAGAACTTGCAACTATTTTTCACATGTCGTTTTAATCAGTTGTAAGTTTCTTCTGATTAATGGATAAATTCAATTGATTCTCAACACAAAAAAAAAAAAAAAATAACAACTTAAAGATTAATGTACTCACAAAAAACAATTAATAAAGAAGGATAAACCCCATCCCTAAGGGCTCCCATTGCACCGCCGCTAGAGCTTTGTGGAGGAAGTGAATCGCGGGACATGCCTCAACTAGCCAGAGCCCTAAGTTGCTTTAGACTGAGTCACCACATACTAGAAATCATCCTCCAACCTGTTACCAGGCAGATTCGAACCACCACGTTGTGGGTGCCAGCGAAGCGGACATCACATCATTCAGGTCCTTTGCACCAGTTGAGCTTTTCCCAATGCGACTTAATGGTTGATAATGATAGGTACTGGACTGCAGGTTCAATCCCTATATTTCAAATTTAATCTCTTATTTCAAGTATCATCAATGCATTGAGTCAGGTGCGGAACCGAGGGGGCCAAGAGTTGGAGATCAAATATCTATTTTATATAATAATAAAAGATTCCGCTGGATTTTTGGTCTTTTGTTCACATGAAAACAATAGCTATGTTTTTAGTCATTTTTGAGTTCAATTGTCCATTATGCCCTATTTTTATTTCTCGATATTTAGAATCATTCCGAGAAATGTATCGCATGGTGTTTTTTCAAATTAGATAAGTAACATGTTTTTGAAAAATATGTTATTTTTCATAGCTAGAAAGGCCGATTTACACATAATAAAATTTAGAATATTTTATATTTTTGCATCAAGTACAATGTCAATACTCATGTAAAATCCTAATATATTAAACTTAGAATATTCTCTAGCATATTATGAAAATCATAGGGAAACGCGTAAGTTATCTGCAATAGTTGAAGTGAAAATTTGAAGTGTGTAAGGATATAGACCCACACATTTTAAAACTAAAATGATCTTGGCTCATTTATAACTTTTTTTGTTTCAAAATGGAAGCCAAAGGACTTGAGGTCCAAATTTGACATAGTTTCTTTTTTTTTTCTCAGGGAAAAATTGCCCAAAGTTACATATAAAAAAGTAAAAGTGAAAATGTTGGGGGAATGCAGCCCCTCTCCATGTATACTGTATGTCCGCCCCTGTCAATGGTATTAACGTCAATAATACATTTAACTTGTATTGACAACATCTGAAATACACATGAAACTTAATTTCTAATGTAGAATTAAACCCATTGAAGAGGAACTTAAATTGGCGTGTAGTGTATAGACTAGCCATTTGGGTCTCAGCAAGGAATTATTAAATAATTTGTTCCTATTATTTTAATTATTTTATTAATATAGCTATTTTCCCATAAGCTTGCCACTGAATCACTGATCATCCTGTTATTTTATTTTTTTATAAATTTATGTAGGCTTCAAGTAAGAAGAGATTGTTTCATGTATGCCTGTTAATTAGGCCACATAATTAGCTGTTTTTTAAGATTAATAAGGTCACATGCAACACTTTTGGCCATATTTTCTTTTTTTTTTTTTAATTGAAACAAGCAATATATCGATAGAAACAGAAATAAATATATTGGAAATCATAAAAGATAAAACTATGAAAAAATTCATAAAATCTAGGTTAATAATGAAAATTGATGACCGCAAAAACCTACAATTTGGAAAATCCATAGTACCTAAAATACCTATGGCACCATATTTGAAATATGCTGAGGACCACAATATGACTAGTTATCTCTGTCGATTGAAAATTTACTGAATCTCTACATAAGAAAAAGTCAACATACCAAGATGATGACAAATCAACCACCATACCAAGATGCATAATCACAAACGAAAAAACATATAAATAATCTAGATATATGTGGAAAAATACTTATTTAGAAAATAAATTAATAAAAAAATATAAAATGAGTGATTTTAAGGGCTAAAATGGGCAAAAACCACCCATTCACGACGTACAATAAGAATGAGAATTCAAAGAAATGAGAGTTTGAGAAAAAAGAGAATAACCTTTAAGGCACCAAGTTAATTTAGGATTGAGAATTCATGTCCAACTCCCTATTATACTCTTTATTTTATTGTATCAAATGAATGATACGTGTATAAGATAATGTCACAATTAACTACGTATTTTTTATCCAATATATAAAATAAATAGCAAACAAGAAAAGTAAAGTAGGACAACTTGTCCCCTTTAATTTATCATCATACTTTCAGATTATTATAAAAAGATTTCATATCATCGTGACTTTTTTATAGTTACAAATCTTTGCGAAAGTTAAATCGTAGATGACTATATTTCGGCAAAACCGTAATTGTTAAATAACTAAAATTGCAATTTTTTAAAAAGAAAATACTAAAAAAACAAAAATGAGTCCAGCTCATCAATATTGTTTGTCCTTCAGACGTCGGGGCCATGTGATTTGTGTGACCACCCTGCAGAAAAATCACACAAGAGCACCACCTTTCACAAACTCAGTGAGAGCCAATCCGACGAGGCCCAACATCGCAAACCTTCCGTTCCAAAGCTCCGCATCGGATGTCATCAATTGCCCCGATTTCGATTCCACAGTCACGCCCTGAAACATCGGAACCAGAGACGCCCCGGTTAGCAAAGCGCTGGTGAAGAGAAACCATGGGATTCCACCGTTTTGAATTTGGGCGAAGATATCCTGTCCGTTGGCTAATTCCACTCCCAACGCCGTCACGAACCCGATCATCGCCAGCCGACCGTTGATTCTCTCCGGGGCGGGCCCGCTGAAGGCCAACACGTCGAAGAAGCTTGTGCTCACCTGAGAAATTGAAGACCAGAGTACATTGTGAGTGTTGGGGAAAACGATAGATCTACTAGAATTGTATGTGTCTAATTTTTTCAGATTGGAAATTAAAGCATGATAGTTTTTTTGTTCTATATCCCTAGCATTAGATGTGTTTGTGGAAATGTCTCAAAATGAAAAACCTATTATCCAACTCAAAACACCCTATAAAGCAGTGAGATGGTGTTTGGCCGAATTTATGAACTTTTCAAAGTATATGTTGTGGAGCTTATAAACTCATTGAAAGTGTTTGGTAAATTTTAAAAAAAAATCATATAAGCTCCCATAATTTAAATAGATTGTAGGAGCTTATAAGTTTTTATAAAAAAAAAAAAGTTACAAATTTATTTTCAGAATAAAATCTTATTTTAACCATTTTAGTTACAAATTTGTCGTTACTCACATATATTTTATATAATGCATCATCTTATTTTATCTAAACACATAAGATATAACATCTTATAAGTTTTCAGGATTTTTTAAATAAACTTAGCCAAACACTCCCTAAAAGCTGGGATTTGGTAGATTTCTAGGATAAACGCCCAAAATAGTACTAAGCAACGATTTCTTGGTAGATAGTGTTTATGTTGTGAGCCCACAAGAATTCTAATACTGTCTATTGATAGTTGGGATTTTTTTTAATAGGTTGGGAATAGTGGTTAGAGTAGAGGGGATAAATTTCAAAGAAACTAAAAAATTACGGGTTCGAACTCCGGTCAATATCCTTACGAAGAATGAGTGATACCACTTGATCTACAAGTTCGTGGTCACTAATGGTTGGGATTGTTAGTTCTAAGAATTTAAGTAACAAGCTAGTAGTATTACCTTGGGTTTTGGAGGAGGGGTTGGCTTGGGAGGAGCTGCTGCTGTCTCTTTGATCTCATTTTCCTGTTACATCAACATAAATTAAGGAACCCACTACTTCAGTAAGTTAAATGATTAACACTATGCTTCAATTAATATAATCAAAACCAAGAATATTAGTACTATTTTTTTAAGGGGACACAAAAAAAAAAAAAAGAAAGAACTTGCCTCAGCCATGCTTCTAACACTAAATTTCACATCCCTTTTCAGAGGTGACACAAAGTTAGAAGGTCCAAAAATCTGGTTCAGATTAGCCCTTCTTGTAACTTGGCTTACAGATGAAATTGATGGCATTCCATAGCAAGATGCAGCCATTGTGTGTGTCTGTGTGTGAGAAAGAGAAAAGGGTATTGTAGGTATGAACTTGAAAGAAGAAAATTAGGTGTGGGCTTCAATTAATTTCTCTTTACTTTGTAGGTACAATAGATTGCTACTTGTGCATGGTAATGGAGAAACCAAATTGGGTACTTAAAGTGCATGGGATTGGAGAGAAGACAAAAGGGGTGGATATTTGTGCATCCACGTAATTGGGCTATGGCCCGTTAAAGTTACTTTGTAACGTGGATGTAAATATGGTCACACATATTTTTGAATTTTGAAAAAAATGATGATTCGGAGTGATTGAGGCCTAGAAATTTCTAGGACTTATGGTTGGTGAATAAGTGAACACCACCACGCTTTTAACGTTGTTCATCTTCCAATTTTCTTGCTATCATCGTGGACTCATAGTGTGGGATAGTTCTAGTATTATATTCAAAAGAGAAAACAATATTGGAATAGTTTTATTTTAGCTAAATGTATATATAGTGAGAAGGTGAAAAATAGTAAGTGCTTCATCAGAAAAGAGAGAAAGGAAAACTTTTGAACGGGTTCTATTATATATATTTTTTTTTGCAATACATAAATCCGACTAAGGGTGCATGGTAATAAGTGACACGATACGAACACGACACGATTACAAAGACAAAAGGCACGATAAAGTGCGATATGATATGAGGCGACTCGATAACACGATATGAACACGAAATTAAAAATTAATTTTAAATTATAATTATTGTTATATTAAATCATTATCATCAACTGCACCTTATCCCACTATGTGGGGTCGGTGGTGTGAAGTTTATAGTGTCAATTAATTGTCTAAAATTAATTAACACTACAAATTCACACATGAAAGCAAAGTGGCAAAGTTTTACGGATGCCCTTCTCGACGCAACCTTCATACGAAGGAGAAATGAGATGAAATTCCAAAACCATCATCATCATAGGTTTTTCCACTTGCATGGAAAATATTATGAGACGGCGATGAGTTGAGATAGTTGCTCTAGTCATATTTCATTACATGTTTGATATTATAAAATCAACATGTACACCATGGAACATGACTGCAATTATTGTTATATTAAAGATCAAATAAAATAGACAACATTAAAACACGATAGTGTGACACGATAACACTATTTGCCATCCCTAAATCCAACCAGGTGTGGTGTATATTTAATTTCATTAATGCATCTTTTTCATATAAATGTTATAAACTTTTTACCTCATAATAAACCATTTTGTGAGAACCAATCAAATTTAAAAACACTTAAATCTAGTGTTGTACCAGAAATGAAACTAGTAATATTTTTTGTGCAAGTATAAAACTCAGCCGACAGGATATTGAAATCTTTAAAATATAGGGATAAGAACGAGGGGAGTTAAATTCGAAATCATTTGGGTGAATTTTCAAATTATAAATGGGTTCGGCATGTCTTGGTTTCTTATTTTAATATATGCCTAACTTGACCCCGTCCTATTTGTTTTTTGGCAATTTTGGACTAATAAGTATAAGGAGGTCATATTTGGTCCCATACATATCTTATATAAAATTTTGGTCATGTAAATTTAAAGGATGACATATTTGGTCATGTAAGTATGTTATCTAGCAATTTAAGTCGTATAAGTTTTATTTTTGTGTAATTTTGGTTCCAAATAGGTAAGTCATATTTCATCCTTTGAGAATCAAAATTGCACAAAAATCAAAATTTGTGGGACCAAAATTGCTACATAGCATACTAAGTCGACCAAATATGCCAATTTTTAGTACATATATACGGGACCAAAATTGCTACACACAATAATTACATAACTAAATATGTCACCTCTTTATATTTATAGGACCAAAACTGCAATTAAGCCTTTGTTATTTTTTTTTTATCTTTTTGTTAGTATGTATTCATAAAGTGTTTTTTTTTATCTAAAAGAAAATATAACTTTTAGAATTTTTTAGTCGTATTATTCCTTAAATGTTTTTAAAACTATAAAAACAAAAAAATTAAGTCCAACTAGTCCTACGTACCCATTAATTCTGCTGCAACCCCCAATCCGAACTATTAAAAAGTTTGGAAGCCATACTAGCAGGGCGGAGCCAAAAATCTTTGTACAAAAGTCAAAGTCGTACTATTAAATATTTATTATATATAAATAACAAGAATTAAATTATTATACTTGGCCCGGAAAATAATCTTAATTTACGAAAATTTAAAACATCTATCTTGCATAAAAATTATTTAACAAGCGAAGGGTTCAAAACTTTTTACAATATGTATCAGCAATTCACTTAGAAATTGATCATCCAATACATAATTACGGAATGTATTCTCTTTAATTTAATCTAAGGAAAATACTATTATATAATCAATATCCCATTAAAAAAGCAAAAATAGATTAATATTGCAAAGTAAAAATAGACGCAAACAATTACTTCAACAAGTTCATCAAAAAAAGGAAACGGAGGAAAAAAATGGACAATAGTATTTTTCACTTATATTAATACCATAAAATGATTAATATATAGTTGAAAAAAAAAGAACGTCTCGATGCACTTCTTTCATAATGCAAATGAAATAAAATAATATATTAAGATAATAAATAAGAGACTAAATAACAATAAAATAAATAGTGCATAAAAGAATAGCAAAGAGTAATGGCAATTATAACTATGAGGAAAGAAAATCGCCAAAAAATGGTGAGGGGAGCGAGAGAGAATAATTAATGTGTTAAAAATCTTACATAAAATGATAAAATATATTGGCCCTTTTTCTTTTTTTGAGTTCTATTGGCCCAAAATTTTTAGTAAAACCTAAATAGAAATCAATCTAAAAATAAAAAATAAAAAAAAATTAAATGGAGTACGTAGAGACAGGGGCATAGCCCCCCGTCCCCGCCCCCGCCCCCCAAAAAAAAATTTGAAAATCAATAATTTTTATGTATATTTTATTTTAAAATATTAATTTTTAGTACTAAATATTTATTTTTTATTGATTTTTCTCCAAAATTACTTTTTTAACTAACGTTAAACGCTCTAGCTCCTATTTTGAGAGTATAGATTTACGTTTTAACTGAAATTGGGATGAACTTTGTTATAGAAAGACAAAAGAAAGAATAGAAAAGTTGGTGGAGAGTTGGGCGGGATGGGGTTAGGTACGACCCCCTCATGGTACTTGTGCTCTGTCCCTCTACATAGTAGGTTTTAACAAAATTCCACTCTTATATAAATTAACGCGATTTCTATCTATATTCAGGTATTTGGCTTACATAAATTTTGTGAAGCCTGGAATGGACCAATATCCTGTGGGTATAATTGTAATTGTTTTTCATATAATCAGTTTGTAAACTACCTCTCATTAAGGATAATACAATAATTTTTCATTTATGCGTTTTTTATGGTAGTATAATTGTAACTGTCTTATTAATGGCGCGATTTTAAGGTCAAATTTTCTTTTTCCTGTCGGGATCCATCATTGTATAAATTTAGGTTTAATAATTGAGTAGGATAGCAAATGTACAAATGTATATGTCTAAACCAAATAGAACGCCCAACTGAATTTCCAAACGGAACCATATGGGTAAACTAAATTAAATCAGGGAAAATTATAATTTTGGACCCATAACTCTTGAGTGATTACAATTTAGCCCCATACGATTTCATTTTTGTTGGAAATATGGATGGTGTATATCGAATGGCCAAAGAACAATTGAGCGGAAGTAATGTCGCAAAGAGTTGGACTATTTCTCTTTAAGACAAGATTGCTTCGCTCACGGTGCGTACGGTATACGGCAATTGTCTCCCAAGATACAACGACAAACACTTGCGATAGTTGCACTACAAATCGCAGGCACAACGAACACTTAGATGTTTTTGAACTCTCTTTTGATTGACTAATGCAGAATGAATAAGAAGCAAGAGAATTTTCGAAATTTATGATATTTTGAAATGAATCTAGGAAATTTGGTTTATATAGAGCTCTAGTGTCTCTTCAGATGGTGCAACCCCTGGTCCAGATCGGTCGTGACCATCGATCGCTACCCGTGGTTGGTTGCGATTTGCGTCGATGGTCCCGATCTCTCTGAAGGAACACACCTATTAGCATACACCCTTCACACTAGATAATCATGTCCAAATCATAGTGCCGTCACATGTACGCGACGATAAATCGCGCGCCACGTGTCGCCGTCGACGATCCTCGCCAAGTCATCGCCACCGAGCTACCCCGCCACGTCACCGAGCCACCGGGTGAACCCGGTTCGATTTTCCAAAACTTTAAGGCTCTCAAAGCTCATCGCGATGATGCGTGACGTGCGCCGAAATCACTAACGCGGCGTGCGCGACGCGCGGCTCCGACCCCGGCTTCCGGGCGGTCTCCGACGGTCTCGCACCGTCCCCCTGCAGGTTTTGAGCTAGCCAAAGGCTAAGTCAAAATTGACTTGGTCCACTAGGGTGTACCATAAGGAGTTCCACGATTACTCCTTATTAGTGGTGAAACTCTTTATTAACTAGTAAAACATTTACTATGTCTCCCATGCAGGATATGACTTTCCATATTCCCTATATAAAAGCATTTTAAGTGGCCAACTTTATGCATTTATTTCTCATTCACCCGATATTAGTTTTGAGAAATTCAAAATGCTAAACTCATCTACCCAGGCGTAGATCACGTTTATCTCATTTATTTCATACTTGAATAAATAACCCCACTTAAATAATTGGTCAAAATCGGGTCAAAACCCAATTTAATAAAACCAATTCCAACAATCCCCACATGAATGAAAATAAATGCATATGAGTATCGACATTTAGAGAGTTCAAACGAAAGCTATTGCATCGGGAGAGGTAGGCTTTGTGACTTTGAACCTTCCTTAGTGGAATGCTATCAGATTTACTAGCACAAAATGACACGATGTCTTGAAGCTGCTCAAATTGTTTTATGTAAAACCAAAACAACAACATCCACACAACATCTTTCCTAACATCATTTGGTTCTCACGGTTGTGTCCATTTTGGCCCTGGACAACATCTTGGATTCATAAGTGTTTCGTTGAAGCCGCCCATCTTCACACTTATATAGGTGATCTCCTATTAAGAGTATCCGCCATACTTCACTTCTTTAAAGTATAGGAATCATTAAAAGTTTATAACTTAACCTCACCACATTCGCCAGGTTTTCTCCACTGGACAGAATGAGTCGTAACATGCTCCAAGTATTTATCTCGAATATTCATAACTTAGTTGTCCCATTGAACAAGGTCTTGGGATTTCCAATTCACAAGGTTGGGTTACCGTTATGAACACTCTTATTTTGTGGATTTTAAGCCCATTCCTTTCGATAAGCAAAGATACTTGATCTCTATTCAAACCTTTAGTTAACGGATCCGCTTATGTTTTCTTTCGATTTCACGTAATCGATTGTAATAACCCCATTTGAGATCAACTGCTGAAGGTGTTATGTCTTCGATATATATGTCGAGACTTACCGTTGTACATACTATTTTGAGCCCTTCCTATAGTCGACCGACTATCACAATGTATCATGATTGCAAAAAAACCGCTTTAGGCCTGACAAAGAATATCCTCTAAAAAGTTGCGAAGCCATTCCGCTTCTTCGTCGCCTTTATCCAATGCTATAAACTCGATTCCATCGTGGATCGAGCTATACACATTTGTTTATAGGATTTCCATGACACCGCTCCACCACCAATGGTAAAAATATAACCACTAGTGGACTTGGAGTCTTTTGAGTCGGATATCATTAGATCATTTGTATCCTTCTAATACACATTTGGATATCTCGAGTAATGTAATCCATAATTCAAGGTGAGTCTTAGATACCTAAGAACCCTTATCAATGCCTTCCAATGGTCATTTCCGGGATTACTCGTAAATCTACTCGGTTTATTAATGCGTAGGCAATATCCAGGCGATGTGCGAGTTTGTTACATACATTAGATCGCCAATAATCCGAGAATATTCTAGTTGAGATACAGGCTCGCCTTGATTTTTAGCAAAGTGTAAGCTTAAATCAACAGCGTTTTAATGGAGGATTGTCATAAGCATTGAACTTTCAAATCTTGTCTCAATATAATGAGATTGTGACAAAACAAGTCCATCAGATGTTTTAGAGATCTTAATTCCCATAATAACATCTCGCTACACCCATATCTTTCATATCAAAATGTTTAATTAACATTTTCTTAGTATTCATGATTATATCATGATTACTACCCATAATTAACATGTCGTCAACATAAAGACAGACAATTACATAAGCATTAGGTGTGTCATTAATATAAACACATTTATCACACTCATTAATTTTGAAACCATTTGACAACATAGTTCTATCAAATTTTTCGTGCCATTGTTTCGGAGCTTGCTTAAGGCCATACAATGACTTAACGAGTTTGCACACCTTCTTCTTGTCGGAGCAACAAACCCTTCGGGTTGTTCCATATAGATTTCTCTTCTAATTCACCATTTAGAAAAGCGTTTTCACATCCATTTGATGTATCTCAAGGTTATGCAATCCGCAATAGCAATGAGAACTCTAATGGATGTGATTCTATCACAGGTGAATATGTATCAAAGAAATCAAGATCTTCTCTTTGTTTAAATCCCTTAGCTACTAACTTTGGCCTTGTACTTATCAATACTTCCATCGACTTTATATTTCCTTTTAAGGATCCACTTGCATCCTAAAGGCTTATTTCACAGTGTGGAGATCTACCAACTCCCAAGTATGATTTTGCATAATGGAATCTATCTCATTAATAGCTTCTTTCCGAGAATGGAGCTTCCGATCGACAATGCTTCACCAATTGTCCTTGGTTCATTTTCTAAAACATAAGTTAGAAAATCGGACCAAAAGACTTAGTTGTTTTGGCCCTTTTATTGTGTCTTCGTTCTTCATCACTTTGATGATCACCACTATCGGCAAGATATCACGTGTTCTTTTGCTAGAACCGCCTTTCTTTCCTTTCTTGACAAGGAAACACGTCTTCAAAAATACAAAGATTCCTTGACTCAATAATTGTACCTTTTGTACATCCGGAATTGCCGATTTGTGCACTAAAATCGATATGCACTATTGTTATTTGCATATCCAATGAAAATGCAATCAATAGTTTTAGGCCCTATCTTGACTTGTTTTGGCTTAGGTATTTCTACTTTAGCCAAACACCCCCACACTTTTAGGTATTTATAGGAAGGTTTTCGACCTTTCCATAACTCATGCGGAGTTTTATCTTTATTTTTGTGTGGTATTTTGTTAACAATGTGGTTAGCCGAGAGAAATGCTTCCCCCCACAAATTCTGAGGTAAACCAGAATTTATCAACAAAGCATTCATCATTTCTTTTAGAGTTCGGTTTTTGCATTCAGCAATACCGTTTGATTGTGGTGAATAAGGAGATGTCGTTTGATGAATAATACCAGAATCTGAGCAAAATTCATCAAAATGAGCTCCATATTCTCCACCTCTATCACTTCGAATTATCTTAATTCGTTTGCTTAGTTGATTTTCAACCTCATTCTTATAGCTTTTAAAAGCTTCTAAGGCCTCATCTTTACTTCTTAAAAGATATACATAACAATATTTTGTGCAATCATCGATAAAAGTAATAAAATACTTTTTCCTACCTCTAGTTTGCACAAACTTTAAATCACATATATCACTGTGAATTAATTCTAGAGGTTCTATTTCTCTTTCCACCGAGTGGAATGGTGTTTTGGCCATTTTGCCTCAACACGATTTCACACTTGTGATGTGAATCTATTTTAAAGTTAGGTAGTAATTCCAAGTTTACTAACCTTTTCAAAGTGTTAAAAGTCACATGTCCTAATCTAACATGCCATAAATTTGAACACTCAAGCAAATAAGAAGAAGTATTAATTTTATTGCTTTCAAAGTTTGGAGTACATTCATTACATTCATCTTGAAGTCCATTATCTAAGTACCCCTTCCCTATGAACTGTCCATTTTTCATAAGTACAAACTTTTGAGCCTCAAATACTAATCTAAACCCCGCCCGACCAACAACGATCCCGACACTAAGTTCTTCCGATATGTCCGGAACATGAAGGACATCAACGAGGGTCAACTCCTTGCCCGAGGTCATCTTCACACCACCTTACCGAGATCGACAATTTCGGGACGTTGCATGATTCCCCATGTATAGCTTCCTTCCGTTGATAGGAGTATACGTTGAGAACATGTCTTTGTCGGACATATGTGGCGTGTAAAGCACTTTGTGTCCACCCACCATTCTCTCGGGTTCTCCACCATGTAGCACTTGTTGCCTTCATACACAACAATGATCGAGAGATCAAGCTCGGACATATCAATTGGTCCGATTTGTCCTCGGTCACATGCACTGGTTCCAATTGGCCTTTTTAGGAAGACGACAATCTTTAGCCTTGTGATTCGGCTTTCCATAGTTGAAGCAGATTCCTTTGAACTTTTTAGCCTTCCCCTATTTTCGATTATTCCCGGTGCTTTCTCTTCTTGCTAGCATTGGGCTCCACCAAGTTTGCCTTTGCCTCCATAGGAAGCTTGCGGACTTAATCTCGGACTTGCGATTATCTTCTTCAATTCGCAATCGACAATTAAGTCTTCAAGCCCCATCTCCTTCCGCTTATGCTTGAGGTAATTTTGAAATCCTTCCATAGGCGGTAGCTTACCGATAATAGCGACTACTTGAAAGGATTCACTCACGACCATCCCATCGCAATTTTATCGTGCGAGAATGAGTTGATTTCTTGAACCTGGTGATCACCATCTTGGTGTCAACCATCTTGAACTCAAGGAATTTGCCGACAACAAATTTCTTTGTACCAACATCTTCCGTTTTGTGTTTTTCTCTAAAGAGCTCCACGACTCTTTAGCGATCTTTCTCGAACAATAAACATTATACAATGTGTTGTCCGATCCGTTGAGTATGTAGTTAAAAGCACAGGAAGTCGCTTTGACTCAAGCATCAAACGCCATCCTCTTCTCCTTATCTGTCTCATCTTCCCCACAGTTGGGGCATCCTCCGTAAGGAAACGAGCAAGGTTGAGTCGTAAGATAGAACAACATTTTTCCATTGCCATCTTTTGAAGTCCCCGAACCCCCAAACTTCTCGGGTTTCTCTCCCGGTCTTTGAAGTCTTAGGTCTAGACGAAGGCGTCGAAGCCATTTGATATACATGAAAATCTAGTCTTAAATCTGTTGGAAATATGGATGGTGTATCGAATGGCCAAAGAACAATTGAAAGCGAGTATTGTCGAAAAAGAGTTGGACTCTTTCTCTTTAAGACAAGATTGCCCGCTCACGATGCGTACGATATCGACAATTGTCTCCCAAGATACAACGACAAATACTTGCGATAGTTGCACTAGAAATCGCAGCACAACGAACACTAAGATGTTTTTGAACTCTCTTTAGATTGACTAATGCAGAATGAATAAGAAGCAAGAGAAGAGAATTTTGAAATTTCGATATTTTGAAATGAATCAAATTTGGTTTATATAGAGCTTCCGGTGTCTCTTGATTGGAGGTGCAACCCCGGTCCGGATCGGTCGTGGCCGTCGGATCGCGCCTTGTGGTTAACGATTTGCGATCCGATGGTCCGATCTCTGGCGAAGGAACACACTATTAAGATACACCCATTCACTTGAAGCAGGTCATGTCTAGTCATAGTGCCCCGTCGTGCGAAGTGCAAAGTGCGCCTCGAAAGCGCCCAATGCGACGTGCGCGGGCCCGGCTCCGTCTCGGATGGTGCTCCGCACCGCCCGGTGCGCCTGAGCTAGCGAAAGCCAAAGTCAAAATTGACAGTTGGTCCACTAGGGTGTACCATAAGGAGTTCCACTTGATTACTCCTTATTAGTGGTGAAACTCTTTATTAACTAGTAAAACATTTACTATGTTTCCTATGTGGGATATGGCTTTCCATATTCCCACCATTTTATATATTCCATATATAAAAGCATTTTAAGTGGCCAACTTTATGCATTTATTTCTCATTCACCCGATATTGGTTTTGAGAAATTCAAAATGCTAAACTCATCTACCCGCGGCGTAGATGACGTTTATCTCATTTATTTCATACTTTGAATAAATGACCCCACTTAAATAATTGGTCAAAATCGGGTCAAAACCCAATTTAATAAAACCAATTCTAACAATTTTGACAAAAACACCATTATCTCCTAAAATGTGGGCTTTCAGTACCAAATCTATCGGAGTTGGGAATTTTCTGCTGGAAATCTACACGGGGTTCGCACATGGAGGGCTTAAATTTGTTGGTGCTTATGTGGACATTTTAAACAGAAAAAGTATTATAATTAATTGCCACATCAAATGTATTTTGGAGGAAAATTGGCATCTTATAACACCACCCCGCCTGAGGGGAGCAGAGGTAGAGGGTCGCGGCGCGCCCCTCCTCCCTCGATTTAAATTTTTCATAACCACTATATCTTTTATATATAAAAGTACTAAGTTTTATAATTTTGGCCCCTAAAAGAATAAAAACTACCATTTATCTATGGCAAAAACTTGCGTGAGACGATCTCACGGATTTAGATCCGTGAGACGGAGCCCTTACACAAAGTTTTAAAGTTTTTTTTTTTCAGATTTTATTTTTCTTAGGGTTTATATTTGTTTTTCTAGGGTTTATTTTGTTTCTTGGGTTTATTTTTAATTGATTTGAATTTTTAGGATTTTTAGTTTTTTTTAGGGTTTATTTTTTATTTTTTGGGTTTATTTTTGTTTTTCGGGTTTATTCTTCATGGTTCATGTTTTTAGGGTTTATTTTTGTTTCTTCATGGTTCATTATTATTTTTAAATTTATTTTCATGGTTCATGTTCTCAAGACGGAGCCCTTAGGAGGTCCGTCTCACGGATTTAGATCCGTGAGACCGTCACACAAGATACTTGCACTTTATCTATTAGTGTCAAGAAAAAATAAGCTTCGCCCCCCTAGTCTTCATTTTCTAGCTCCGTCCCTAACCCCAAAAAACAATTACATGGCTTAGAATCCTACTAAACACCCAACCAAATTTCGCACCAAAATTTATTGTTGAATCCAACTCAAAAATTGGACTATATAATAATAGGTGTTGAATCATGAGGACATCTCTTTCATATATGATATAAATCGGGTCTAATTTTTTTGGGCTAAAATCATCATTTCCAAATGCTTGACCCTGCATTGGCTATTGTATAATAAATCAAGCCTAATCAGAATTCTCAAACGGGACATTAAGGAAGAAATTGTCTAGATAAAATCTTTTTATCTGTTATATCCTAATCTCTCCTAATCAATTTTATAGATTCATATTTCATAGTACATAGATATAGAATGTTGAAGAAAATTGGAATATTGTTATGAATTATTACATGAAATTGAGTTGTATGTCAGTTTGCAGTTATTATTATTTAATACTAGCTATCAAAATAGTAAAGAAACAATTATTATTATTTAATACTAGCTGCCAAAATAGTAAAAGAAAACTATCACAAAATAAAACGCCCACCGTGGGGCTCGAACCCACGACCACAAGGTTAAGAGCCTTGCGCTCTACCAACTGAGCTAGACGGGCACTTTGTTCATTTAATATAGTGTTTCCATAAAAAGAATATAAATTTGGTTATTATGTGCAGAACACAATCTAACTTCCTTACATTTAAATAAATCCTGTCTAAGATTAAATAGATACAATAAATTTTAAGGCATGTGCATTTATTTTGTAGATCCAGACTCGTGTTTGGACCTAGACACATCTGGTCCGGGTACTAACTCATTAATCTGTCTACCACTCATATTTAATCTCTATTTTGTACAAGAAACTTGTATGAAAAATGAAAGAATACTAAAGAAATAATTTAAAAAAAAATAAAAAAAACTTGCAACCCTGTATTTTTATTTTTATTTTCTTTTTCTTTCAAATATTTTCTTTTTCTTATAAAAACTCTAGAATCGAGTAAAGCGTAAAAGAAATAATTGGTCCAGTGATTAAAAAGTTGAAATTTTTAGATCAGTTAAATTAATATTTCCATTATCTTGCCCTTTTATCATTTAGGTTACATACCAAGTCAACAATACTATATCAACCTGGTTCTATAAATCAATTCGAATATTCTACTCCATATGAACCCCATCTTCTATTTCAATCAAATTAATACACATCAATAGCATCAAGCCTTGACAGTACATTATTAAGGGATAATTACTAAGACCCTAAGGTTTGGACTAATTACAAAAAAAACCAGACATTTCGGAAATTACAAAAAAAACACCTTTAAGTTTTGACCCCTCTTATGTTTTCCCCCCTCCATACACCAAAAAACATTTCAAAGCTCTAATTACGTTTATCAAAATATTACAGTTACCCCCCTAAAATTTAAAATACAATCAAACCTCGAGGGTGTTTTTGTAATTTTAACAAACCTCTTGTTTTTTTTTTTTTTTTGTAATTATCCCTAATATTAATAGTGAAGTATCTAATGAAACACCATTTTAAATAGCTGATATACTGCTTAATGTAAAATGGAGCAACAGATTCATGGCAAGTTAACAATCAAAAGCTAGTGGATTGAACTTAGAAGTTCTTGTTTGAACTAAACATACTCAGCCCACATCTAAGACTACACACGACGATCACAAAGGCATTCCCCACTTACACCCAACCAGCAACTGGAAAAACCTTTTAGCTATATTTATCGACGATAACAAGCACAGGAGGTGGGCATTAAGAAACATAGAACGACTCTTCAACTCGTCGTCACTACTAGAGAAGGATATTAGATAGAGCAGCACCTGACATTCCCGAATCTAGTCCACTTTGTGACCTTGTGAAGATATGTCATGTAAAACTCCGTTCTGCTCCTGGTTGCTTTTCATTCACTCCCACAACTGAGACGATCGTCAGTAAATTTTGTTAGAAAAACAAGGCGTATAATGTAGAACGTAGAGGTTGATAAAACAAGCAAAGAGCAGTGTAAAAATAAGCAATCTCTATAAAGTGATTTGGTAATTGGATCTCTTTTTCAATGCAAACTAATACTCGGTGAGTTGCACCCGGTAGAATATCTGATTTTAGAAGAAAAATAAGTTTCAAGGTGAAATCACCAGAAACATAAAATTGTTGGGATTTTGTAGGGTTGGTCTTAGATACTAGACTATTTCAGCAAGTAATGTCGGAGTCCGATTAATCGAAAAATGTTTAACAAGTTGAACAGTTCCACACAGCAGAGTATAATATAACCATCACTTAGAGAAGAGTTACATACCTGCTCGAGGACTTTCTTTTGATAATGGTAACCCTGTGAGATAATCCAAACAACAACGAATTCTTGGGTTTAGAAGAAAACTTTAAAAAAAAAATTAAAATACTTTCTAGGACATGAGCATTTTAACAATCACCTTGTCAGTGCCATTGATGTAATCACAATAGGTGAATACAGATGCGAAATTACTCTGGCTTTGTCCGCCGACATAATGATGGTAATCATGGTAATCCGGTCCACCATAAAAAGGAATATACTTTGTCGGAGTCCAAGGGAAGTCATACCTGTATTATCAACAATGGTGACAAAGTAAATACAACTTCTTGTGACGCCTTAACAAGCATAGCAGCAGAAGAAAACATGTAAGTAATCATTTTACATAGTAAAATGCATGCTACAAATTTCTGATTAAGAAAGTGATTGGAAATTCCGTTAAAGGAAATTGGAGATTTTCATAACAGAAATAATTCTCAGCTTCTAAGGACATGTTAGATCTGTTTGAGATTTAGTTCAGTGAGAAATGAGAATTGCTCTCTCTAGGCAACACATCTTTGTCACAGACACAACTGAAACACCTTATCTATAAGAATCAAATAAATTATAAAGTTAAGTTAATAAACTATAACAGCAAAGTCAGCCATCTGTGTTCTCTCATGAGTTACTAAATTCACCGCTTACAACAACACAGAATATATCACATTTTTCTCTGATTTCATTAACTAGAAGTATTTCAACAAGTGACCTACCATAAACAGAAAACAGCAAACCTTGGAGAAGTTATGTGAAAACAGAGGATAATTGAGTGTTAAAGATTCTTGGCCATAGCAATAAAAGCATTTCTCCACGAACCTCACGTCTAATACAAGTAATTTTTTTGTTTCAGTCCTATTTACAACTACTACTAAGCCTTAATCCAACTATGTGGGGTCGGCTTGTTTCAGTCTTATTTACTGGATACAAGATCAGGATAAGGAAACTATCTTCAACAAGCTGTAGCAGCTAAAACCTCTACCATTTAGGTAATTGAGTCTCAGTTTCAACATAAAATAGTAAAATAAGTAAGATAACCTGCCTATGCTTTTTCCCACCTCTTAAGGCATCCGCTGATGGTTATAAAACATATATGCATGCCACATGCTTTTCGATTGCATAAATAAACTTTTTTTTTGAAAAAAAAAATTGAGACATACTGGACAGATTCCTCAAGCAGGATATTTACAAAACTCCAACAACAAAGTGTTAACCAAAGGCAGAAACTGGAGGACAAACATGATGTTTTCCTTGTTCAGTTTGAACTATGCATGCTGATTTTTACATGAACACTAGAAAAACAAGATACACTGCAAAAGCGAAACTAGTCCTTATGCACCAAATGTAGTAAACACTAGAAAAACAAGTTACACTGCAAAAGCGAAACATGACGCTGTTTTTGCTTCCAGTTTCACGTTATAGAAGTTTTTAAGGAAAGCGGCTATTATCTTTAACTATTAGTTCAGATTAAGGAACTATGAGTTTGAAACATTCCTTTAAGAGATCATTCCGTTGGAATGCATTTTCTATTCATATGTTTCAGCGGTAAAGAGCAAGTTCTCTAAATGTTTCTTGGAGTCACATTCACTTCATTTCTATTCTTTGATCCTTAATGAGTTATTAACTGATGTTCACTGGACATATTATAACTGAATGTTGAAAAAGTGATCTGTTGGGTTCAAAATTCTCACCTTAGTGTCTAGATATGGAATCGTAGAGCAATCCCTTTAATTTTCTTGGTGAAATTGAAAAAATAAATTATATGTAGATTGATAGATGTACTTTTAGTTGTCTTAAGAATAACAAATTTATATGTACACACGCACACACACTTATATATATATAATATATAATTATTAAATGATCATTCTACTACTTGATGTACATATGATTTTTAACTCTGCAACAAAATTGTATACATTTTTCTCTTCATACAGTTTCTTTAACAAAAGTTGTACAAATTAACAATAAGACCCGACTTGTGAAAAAATTGAGCATATGAGAAAATCGTATCCCATAAATTTAAATTTATTCACCACAATGATACAAGTTAAGAACAACATATCACGTACAATTGATAATCTAATCAAAGTTTGTGAATTATTAATAATTTAAAGATGAAATTTTCAAAGGAGTGACACTCGACGAAATCATATGCTAGCGGCATACTATCTGAGCAACATTTATTGTATATTATAATACTATATATTATGATACTTTTTTATTATGCCAATTCCATATCATTTTTTTATTATAATATTTTTTTAAAAATTGAATTCATCTTATCGTTTACTAGATCATTAGCATACTAATTTTGTTTACTTGTTTAACTTGTGTAATATTAACTAATTACATATGTATTATTGTTATGAAGGAATGTTGAAAAGGTGAAAAACAAATCATCTTTATGGAATGACTCTTGTAAAAAGTGTGCTTCATCATTTCTCAAAAATAATGAAAATGTCACTTGTAGTATTTATAATGAGGAAGATGTTGAAATAATACCAACATTATAATCGTATTTAAAGTATTTAAATATTTATTCATCCATCAAATACTAAGCATTATTTTATGAATTGTAGATATTGATTACTAATAGTGCTTGTGTTACTTTGTTTGAGGACGCCATGACTATATTGTTCAGATGTCCAATAAGCGAATACTTAACACCGATTGAACAAGTAATAATATTATATAAGAGATTATTTGCTTTTCTTTATATTAATTTTTATTTTCCTTAGTTATATATAGTTACATAATAGATGAATATGAATTGTGATTTAATCATTTCATGATATAACAATGAAACATTGCTTTCAATTTGAATTTAAATTATTGATGGTTTATAATTTTGATTAGTTTATTTTATCTTCATTTCTGAGATATAAATATTTATTTTAATCGGGGAGAACATGAGCCGAAAATATTATAGGGTTGAACTTACAAACATTCAATGAATTTTATTTTCGGATTGCTCTTAACAAATTGACACGTGTTGTAAATGTTGTAGTAGCGACGATTCAAAAGATAGAAATCATTGTGGACACGATCAAAAAGATAAATACATCCAACACATAAACATCGTGTTCGGGCTAAGAATGCATTCAAAATGAGAAATAGAGATGGCGGAAATAAACAGAAACACAAAAAAAAAATGGCAAAGATCGAAATTTCAAGTGATATGAAAACACTCCCGAAGGTTTCAAAACGAAGAACTCTTTTTAAGTGATATTACATAATTATTGTTTTAATAATCTCCATTGTTTTTTGTTCAATGAAAGTATCTTTAAGTTCTTTGCATATGTTTTTGCATTTAAAATGTCTTAATTATATTACTTACTAAGATCTAATTCATACAATATATAAGTGTAATTTAATCTTGCAAATTTTATTTTAAGATAAAAAAACATGAACACCATTTACAATATATACATAAATATTTATTTAATAATGATTCCAACTAATAAAATTCATATTTTAATTAAATTAGTAAAATTATTTAGATCACTTGCATTGCACGTGTACCTTACTAGTACTATAAAATGGAGCAACAAGTTCATGGCAAGTTAACAATCAAAAGCTAGTGGATTGAATTTAGAAGTTCTTTGTTTCAGTTAAACAACCCCAGCCCACACTAATACATTACAAGAAGGCCTTAAACTATAGCATTAAGTCTACTCCAAGACTACACACGACGATCACAAGACATTCCCCATTTACACCCAACCAGCAACGAGAAAAAACTTTTAGCTATATTTACCAAGGATAACAAGCACAGGAGGTGGACATACAAACCTAGGATGACTCTTCAACTTGTTGCCGCTATTAGGAAGCTGCCTAAGAGAGAAGGATATTAGACTCCCAAAACTAGTCGACTTTGTGACCTTACGCAGATTGATCATGCAAAAGTCCGTTTTGCACCCTGCTGCTTTTCATTCCCTCCCGCAGCTGAGACGTTCATCAGTAGCTTTTGTTACAAAAACAAGATGTAGAATGTATAATATAGGGGTTGATAAAAACAAGTGAAGAACGGTGTAAAAAGAAGCAATCTCCAGAAAGTCATTCGTTGATTGGATTTGTTTTCAATGCAAACTAATACTCAGTGAGCTGCAACTTGGTCGGTTGAATGTCCGATTTTAGATGAAGAAACATAATTTCAAGGTGAAATCCCCTAGAAACAATAAATTGTTGGATTTTGTAGAGTTTGTCGTAGATATTAGACCATTTCAGCAATTAATTTTGGAGTCAGATTTTTTTGAAAAATGTTTATGAAGAGTTGAACCTTCGATATAACAAAGTATAAAATAATCATCACTAGGATAGAGAAGGGGCACGTACCTGCTGGAGGACTTTCTTTTGATAGCGGTATCCCTGTTAAATGCCAAACAGAAACAAAAGAAAAAAAAAAGAGTTATTGTGTTTAGAACAAAGCCTTTTTTGAAACTTAAAGTACAGAATCACCTTGTCAGTGCCATAGATATAATCACAATAGGTGAATACTGATGCAAAATTACTCTGGCTTTGTCCACCAACGTAATGGTGGTAATCGTGGTAATCAGGACCACCGTAAAAGGAATATACTTTGTCGGAGTCAAGGGAAGTCATACCTGGATTATCGATTATCGACAATGATGACAAAGTAATTACAACTTCTTGTGACGGCTTAACGAGCATAGCAGCAGAAGAAAATATGCAAGTAATCCTTTTACATAATAAAGGTTATGCTACAAATCTTCTGATTAAGAAAGTGATTGGAAATTTTGGTAATGAAAATGGAAGATTTTCACAAGGGAAATATTTCTCAGCTTCTACGTGCATGCATTGCGGAAAACATCATGATATCAACATATTAGATCTGTTTGAGAATGAGTTGACTAAGAATTGCCCTCTCTAGGCACATCTTCATCACGAACACAACTGAAACACCTTAATTGTTATATATACGAATCAAAATAAATCTGCAGCCGTTTCGTTAAAAAAAAAAAAAAAAGAATCAAAATAAATTACAAAGTTGAGTAAATAAACTATAACAGAAAAAAGAACCATATGTGTCCACTCATGAGTTACTAAGTTCAAAGCTTAAGACAACAGAATATCACGTTTTTCTCTGATTTTATTAAGTAGAAGCATTTCAACAAGTGACTTAACATAAACAGATGACAGCAAAACCTTGGAGGACTTCTGAGAAAACAGAGGATAATTTGAGTAGTTAAAGATTCTTAATGATAGCCAAAAAAACAAAGCATTTTCTCCACCAATCTCACGTATAATACAAGTAAAATATTATTTGTTTCAGTCCTACTTACTAAATAAATTTTCAAGATCAGGATAAGGAAAGTATCTTCAACAAGATGTAGCAGTTAAAACCCTCTAGCGTTTAGGTACAAAAAAATTAAGTCTCCGTTTGACAACATAAAATAGTAGAATAAGTGAGATAACCTACAACACAAAATGTGTCTCATTTTATGGCATCAGTACTATCTTTGGAAAATAAATTAAATGGTGAAACCATGAGGTCATCTGTATCTTACACGAAAAAATGATTAAGTAGACCTAAGAAGAAATCAAGTAAATCTACTATTTCCCGAAAAGAATTACAAAAAATAAAAATAAAATAAGAGAGGAGCAGAGAGGGTAATCCTAATTCCTACCAAAAAGTTAGAGGAAATTGCACTTTTGGTCCCATAGGAAAAGGGGTCAAGCACGTTTAGTCCCACAATTTGCATTTATGGTCCCAAACGATTTTTTTAAACACATTTAGTCCCATATGATTCAAAAGTTGCAATTTTAGTCCCAAAACTAACGGAAAACTTAACTGGCCGTTAACTCTATTCTTACGGGACCAAAAGTGCATTTATCCGGAAATTAATAAAAAAAAAACAGAAAATTTATTTGAAAAATGTCTAACAAATTTGAGAAATGTTTCAATAAAATTTAAAATTATTTGCAATTTATTTAAAAAGCTATAAAAAATCCAAAAAATGTTTTAAAATCTAACAATTAAAATATGAAAATATGATAATTTGTTTAGAAAACAAAAAATAGTAAGAAAATGGAAATTATTTTAAAATCTGAAAATTATAAAAATAAAATATAGAAATTGTTCAAAATAATTACAAATCATTTTTTAAAAAAAAATTGACATTTACTTTAATTTTTTTAATATATTTTAAATTCTAAAATAAAAAAAATCAAAACACTTTTTAAAACTTACTTTTTAAAACTTCGAAAAATGTATTAAAAAAATCTGGAAGTTTTTGTTTTAAAATTATCAGATTTTAATATCCCGATTTTGGAATAATGATAAGACTTTTAAAAGATTTTGATTTTTTTAAGACAAATTTCAGTATTTTCGTGAATTTTTATATTTTTTAAATAATTTTAGTTTTGTAAAAAAATCAATGTTTTTTTACCCATTTTGGAATTTTTAAAACAATCAGATGTTTTGGTTAATAATTTCAAAATCTTACAGTTTTCAGTTTTTAATCCTTTTCTTAAAATTTTTAGGAAATTTTCCAGATTTTTAATTTTATATTGAAAATAATATTGATTTTTTTAATTTAGAATTTTAAAATATTTTAAATAAATTTCAGATATTTAAACAAGTGTAAACTTTTTTTTAACAATTTTCACATTTCTTGTTTTTGCAATTTTCGGGATTTGAAAATAACTTCAATTTTTTTAAACAAATCATCATATTTTTATATTTTAATTTTTAGATTTTAAATTTTTTGGAGCTTTTTTTATATCTTTTTTAATAAATTAAAAATAATTTTAAATTCATTGAAATAATTTTTAAAATTGTTTGATAATTTTTCAGAATTTTTTACTTTTTTTAATTAATTTTCGGATAAAATGCATTTTTGGTCCCGTAAGAATAGAGTTAACGGTCGTTAAGTTTTCCGTTAGTGTTGGGACTAAAATTGCAACTTTTGAATCATATGGGACTAAATATGCTTAAAAAAAATTTTTGGGACTAAAAGTGCTTAACCCCTTTTCTGATGGGACCAAAAGTGCAATTTCCTCCAAAAAGTTAAATCACCATTATTGACCTCATTCCACCAATCCATTCACTTTCCAGTGGATCAACTGAAATCCCAAAAGCAAAGAGTGAAAAGCAGACTGAATAAATCAATAAATACCTATTGAGCGATCATTTGGTCAAATTAATTAGCAAAAAAAGCATAGCAGATAAAAATGAGGCTTATTCAATCAAAGCTGTCACTAAACTGCATCAAATCAAAGCATGCAAAGTGCCATTACCCACTGTGAGTCTCAATAGCCTCTATCTGTCTCAATGCAATCCATAACCAGAAAGTAATCATATGCCCAGGGACCATCGCGGGCCCTACAAAAGACGGTATACCGAGCATCAAAATATCTGCCCAATGAGCATATGGCGCCGCAAACCCAATTGGCGCTGTGTACTCGTGATGCACCTTGTGAATTTTCTCGTACCCCCACTTGCAGTGCAGAAATCTATGGACCCAATAGTTCCCATAGTCCTCAACGATGAAATAAACCCCCAATTGCGCCGTAATCTCCCACAATGAAGGCAATGGCAAGCTTGTTCTTATCCCTATCATCTTCATTCAATCGAAAACCATAACAAAAAATAAAAATTAAACAAAATTAATAGCATTAATCAGTGAATGGAGTTGAATTAATAATTAAAGGAAAAATATATTTTACCTTTATGGGAGGGTAGGAGACGAGCTGGATGGGCCCCCGACGAGGAGGAACAGGCGCATCACAGATTTGTAGCAGCGGAGTGTGTCGGAAAACGAGAGGTTCACTTTGGGTTGGATTTTGTAAGGTTCAACAAATTTCTTGAAGAAATGTTCGAGAAAGAGGTAGTAAAAGGGGAAAACAGAGAAAATGAGGAAGAGGAAAATGATGTTGTGGCAGTAGAGGAAGTAGTCTGATTTGTGGGCGGAGTAGTTGAGCCATAGGGTCTCCGCCGCCGTGAGGGATCTTCCGAGGGCGGTCTCCGCCGCTTCGACGGTGGCGTAGGGCAACATCGGCAGTTGGGTTTTGCTAGTGTGTTTGTGTGTCTTTTGTGGGTGGGGTTTTTGTTGAACTTGGAAATGCGTGCATGTACTGATGCTACTCTGTTGGTTTTGTGTCAGATAGTTTGTTCAAATATGCAGGAAAGAGAAGAGAAAGCGGGGAATATATAACCACCTAGTGGCTACAGTATTACTCGGGAAGGAGCTCGAGTTTGAGTCTCTGCAATGATAAGGCTGAACAGTATTGCGCCAAATGGTATTACTATTCAGGAAAGAAGCTCGAGTTTGAGTCTCTGCAATGATAAGGTTGAACATTGTTGCGCCAAATGTGGCGCAACACTGTAAGCACTATAGTGGGCACTAAAATAGCGCCTGAGATGGCGTAGCGGTTGGAGTACATTTGGCGCAACACTGTAAGCACTATAGTGGGCACTAAATTAGCGCCTGAGATGGCGTAGCCGTTGGAGTACAATTGGCGCAACACTGTAAGGCCATCTCCAACCCAAAATTTTATTTTAGTGCAGCTTTTGCACTAAAATAGTGCAATTTCCGCACTATACTTAAAAATTATCTCCAACCCATCTACTTTAAAGTTTACACTAAAAGGAATATTCCATGAATATTCCTTACTATTTCAATACAAAAATTATTTTATTAAAAATACAAATATTTATTAATATTTGATTTTAACTGCATATTTATTTAATTAAGGAATATATTTTATTATTATATTTAATTTATATCGTATAATAATATGTATTACATACTTTTACTAAAATATAAAATTAGATTTTTAAAAAATATTTATGTATTTCAAAAATAATAATAATAAATAATATGGAAAACTATAGAATTAATTTTGAATCTTCATTACATTTTTAAACATAAAAGAACTTAAATCTATTGAAAAAACAAAAAAAAAAAAGAAGATAGCGTTAATGAATAGTGCTGCGTCAAATTTGACGCAAAGATCGCACATATCTTCATTTTGACGTAAAAGATGGCGCACGGTTGGATTGGTAATTTCCACTTCATTTTGGCGTTTTTTGGTGGGATGGCGGTGGGTTGGAGAAGCTCTAAGCACTATAGTAGGCACTAAAATAGCCTGAGATGGCGCAGCCGTTGGAGGGGATTTCAACGCCATTTTGGAGTTGAGGCAGTTGATGGAGGGAGTCCCCTTTGGAGATGGCCTTAATTCCTTTGTTATCTACGCAATTTCCTGTATTTGTGGTTATCATTATTAACCTGAAAATTTTGATTTGTAGTTAGTGAGAAGTTTTAACTATCAAAAGAAATAAGTAGCTTATGTTTTTGCCTATTTGTATGATGTTTGTAAAGGACCATATGGAGTTTGATTATGGGTAACTGATACTGCTATTTATTTTGTATGTAGTAAATTGTTAGAGGGTGGAGAATTTTGTTTAAGCTGCTCCTAGACGCTGGTAAAAAATATATTGGAGTGATTGGTTGGGCCTAATAAGTATTTTTTTTTTTTTATTCTTCAGAACAATATGGTTCTTAGTGAGATCAGTTTGGAGAGCTTGTACTTTTTATATTACTAGTAAGGTGAATGTGTCTTGCACCTGAACCAAATTATTTTATTAATTTAACTCAAATTAAATCTATAAATTGGAATCAATTTTTATTATATTATTTGTATTTATAATAAATGTCATTCATGTATTTGATCTTAAAAGAAAGTTTGCAAAAACTAAATTTAAACTTATTTGTCAGTGAAATATGGTTAAGACATTTTGGACTAAAAAACATGATACTTAAATAATATTATCGCTCAACAAAGTACAATGGATATTACAAAACTGATGAGTAATCTATATATATAAATTTAAAAAATATATATTCAAGACGAGTTTTAAATTAATGCATCTTGTTTATTTTTTGAGTGTCTACTTCTTCTTCATACTTAGCTTTGAGATTTTTTTGCATTTTTTGAATGCACTTTTAGCCCAGACATGATTGGTTGACGTGTGAATGTATTTCTTTTTTACTCCATTTTCTAATGTCCGTTATCTTTTAAATCGGTTTGACTACAAGATTCAGTTTTTCATTCATCACATGTGTCTCTTTTGTTAAAAACGATGAGAAAGTAAAATTCTATTTTATGTTTAGAAGCTTAGCTCTTATACATATTTTGATTCATGTTCTATTTTTTTTTATATTTAAGTAAATATCTTGGGAGGGGAGGGATGATTGGAATCAAATCTCATAACTTTAGCTGGGATGTAAGTATTTATCACTCGACCATTATCCAATTTTTCTCATGTTCTCCATGATTAAATTAATTATTTATATAACATAAATGAAGATAAAAGAGACTAATCAATTGTAATTGAAAACAATCAATAAATTGATTCAATTTGAAATAATCGTCACATTTATATATCAAATAACAATAGAACCACATCATATAAATCAAACTTATTAAGTGTCACACGACATCATATATAAATTTATTATTTCCAAATCCTGATGTGACTAATTGTTATTCTAATTAATTTTTGTATCAAAAATTAGTTATGCAATATAGTAATGACAAATTTAATAGCAATAAAAATTATTAATTAGTACATTGAAATAAATTATATGAAGAACTTCAATTACGTTTTTTATGGTGTTTTCTTTCAAAAAAAAATCACTTTACATTCTAAACATCCATCCAATGGAGCACATCCAAAGTATAATTCATCATTCAGAGCTTTACAACAAAATTATAGAAGAATATAATAATCCAGAACTGTGTCAAATAACCGTAAAACATATGTTAAGTTATAGCATTTTTATAAAAATAACAAAACAAAAAACCTCCCCACTTTTTAGTTGCCGAGTTGTATGCATGTGACATTTTCGAGCAAAATATAGGTCTCAATTTATTATGTTCTTTTTTTTTCTTTCTAAAATCAGAAAAAACATCATATATAAATTGATAGGCTATCTTTTTATTGTCTTAAGCATAAAAAAATTCATTTTATTCATTGTATGCATCTTTCAATGTAGCATAAAATTTACAACACAATTCACAAAAGTATAATGCATGTATTTGAATGCTTAAAATGTTAAAAATAAATATCTTCATAAATTTAAATCTTCGGCCTAATATTAAATCAGTTTTATCAGATGATGAATTTGATGTTGAAGAATGTCAATATATACATTTGAACATTTGATTAAAGGGTTATTATTATCCATATATAGAATTTTATATATGAATATCTAGAATTTTACTTTTGAACTCTAAAGAAGGGAAATAAATATAACTTTTCAAAACTTACTCAAATTATTTTTATTTTTTGCCTCTTGATATTCTATCACAAATTATTTATTTATTAATTGTATGTATGTATATTGTTATTCATAGATAGAATTTTATTTAATAAAATAAAATATAATATGAAAAAATAAGAAAATAAGTTAAAAGTAAAGAGGATTAAAAAAATAATATGTCCGTCATTGTAAAATTTAGAAGAAAAACATGAAAAATGCTATTTAGATCTTTGTTAAACATTTACGATAAAATATGATTGCACTTGAAAAATGCACATTTTAAAAATTAAATTGTTGAAGAGATGGGCATGTTTTAAAATGCATAACTATGAAAATAGCGTCTCATCAAAATTTAAATTACTGCTTTATAAATAAATATATATGTACACTACAAAATGTCAGATGAAAATCATATTTTTTTTATATATATAAAAATTAAAGTATAGTACTTACATCTTCAAAGAGACTCCAGATTTAAAGGTGACTAAAATCAGTTACTTTTGTTAATGAAATTAATATTTAAATTATAATGAACAATATATTTTCAAAATCATGTTTATTTTTGAAATAAGAAGGAATTTATTACTTTGATCAATAGATAAACTTTTTGATATTTTTTTCACTCAAATGTAATGTTGTGGTCGCCGCCTAAAATTCAAATATCAAATAATTTTTAAACTTATTGTGCATAACTTAATACAATATTTTTTAAGTGAAAGATTAGCATATCAACATGTAGGTTATAAAATATGTACTTACGATATAAATGTCAGATTATTGTTTTTTTAGTTTTTCTTAGCATATATATATATATATATATATATATATTTCTTTAAATTTTCAGGTTTTGATTTTTGTTTTCATATTATATTACATATTTTTGTTAAGTTAGATTATTTCACTACCTAAATAATATAATACATATTTTTTTACCTACAATTACATAAGTTATTAAGGGTGTATAAGTTTTAAGCAAAGCTAAGTACTATCATAAATGTTAAAATATACATATGTAAGTGATTTTTCTTCAATATTTCTTCTACCATTCTTACAATAGTATATATATATATATATATATATACCATTTAATTATATTTTATTTAAATTTATTTTAATTTATTCGATCAGTTTTTATTTTTGAAGTCAAAGTCTATTTATTGATGCAATTTTTTTTCAACCAATACACCTCTATATAAGTAATAAATAAAAAAACTACCATAAAATAGAAAGACTAAATAGGAACAATAATTTCAATCTAAATTTAAATTCCTGATATGTAAAATATAATAAGATTACTAAAAGTCATATTTACTTCTTATTTATTATTTAAAAATAAAATATTTTTCTACAATAAAATAACTTTTTTTTATCCAAACTTGTTAGACCTTTCATCCTATTAATTAAAAAATTATTATGCCAAGAAAAATAAAATTAAAAAATTGAAAATATATTTTCCTGCTCCACCTCCATATAAAAATATAATTTATAATTGTATTTCGTTAAGTTTGAGAACAAGTATTTATCCTTTTAAGTATCTTTTATAGTTAATTTCATGTTTTTATTATCATATTTATTGGGCTTGTTTAGCTAAAAGAATATACAATGATATATTATTAAAATTGATAAATGAATCTAAAATTATAGGATTTGAATGGTCAAATGGTACATCCATAAAAAAATAAATAAGTGCATAATTAAATGTTAAAGAAAAATTAGTTCTCAATTTTCAATTTAGCCTCAAAATTCTTAGTATTAAATATTTTATATTGTTATTGTAATTTTGGTGTAAAATCATTTTTCTTTCATTTTTTATTTATTTAGTTTAACAATAGAGATATATATGACAACCCTTAAAAAAGTAAAAAAAAATATTAATATACAGTTGTGGATAATCAAAATTAAACAAGTATTACGCATCTCATCCACTTCACTTTGAGATTTAAAATATCATTTCATTAATTTCAAACACATAACTCTTAGCCAAGTTTATTTCATTTTTAAATTTTATAGCATGTACTTATAATATATTTGTTTTGCGAATTTAACTTTACATTGTCACAGTGATCGAGTTTTTATTTATCGAAAGAATACATGAATAAAATAAACTAATAATTGAATCTAAATCACGTTGAACTGTATATCCATTATTACGGGAAAAAAACATACATAAAGATTAATGAATAGATCTTAGAAACAAAATAATATTTATTAAAAACCTTAGTAAAAATTATATTTAACTTATGTTAAAAACTAATTATTTTTTATGGGAAAAACATAAAATTCTTTGAAATTTTCAATAGTCACAAATTTCCATCTTCACATACTTCATTTACTCCAACCAAAAATAATATTATCTCACAATTTAGAGTTTGTGATAGATGATAAATATTATTATAGTATGGATATTCTAGTAAAGTTTTGAAAATGTATTTTGTTCGGCTATTTATTTTGAATAAAATAATTTTAATTTTTTTATTTATTGTTTCTCATCATTTTGCTGTAAATTCACTCTTTTTTTCTTTTTTGATGTATTTAATTATTTATAAAATTAAAGAAAGATATTATAAATGTACATTTTGCATAGCACTCAACTTTAAATGGCTAAAATTCTCTCATATAAAGTCTTTTATATATGCTTATGACATATGGTTGGAAAGCTCTCGATATCTAGTATAATATAAAATAAATATTAGCTAAAAAATTAAATTATTCTAAGAATTAAAATTAAAATAAATCATATAAGAAGAGTTTGGAATATAAAAAGACACTTGTCAATATTATTAAACAAATAAAATCAAAATCAATTGAAAAACTACTTAATTATCCTTAAAGCTAACTTTACCATGATGACGTTTTTGGCAAATCAAAATTTTCAAGAAACCTTAAAACCTATTCACAATTTTATAATAGAAAATAATAATATAGATTATTTTGTGTATACATGTATTATGTATTTCTCTTTGCTTCCAGGTTCTGTTTTTAATTAGTCTTGATTTTTGAAAGAGGACGAAAATTTTGTTTTTTGTTTCTTTAGAAAAAGGCAACTTAGGATGAAGATGGCGGGAGATGACATCAATTTCTTATGGAAACAAACAACAAAACGACTCAGAAATAAGATGAAGGAAAATGACATCAAAATAATTTAAACAAATAAGTATAGAAAGAAGTCCTTGAAAATAAACAATAAAAAGACATCCATCTATTCAAGGTGATACAAGAAAAGTAGAGCTTAGAAAATTGGTCTGACCTAACCTGACCGCCACCCCACAATCTGAATATGGGATTGGGATGGACTTCATTTTTAGGTATCCGAAAAGGATTGATGAAATGGCGTCCCAATGAGATTTTGTGCCAATTTGACCCTACCGCATTTTATGATTTAGCCCTATTTGCTCGTGTTGAGCTTCCCAACCCATTGTCATTTTAAAGAAAAGAATTAATACATCTTTTATTTCACATGAGGAAATTATTTGTTTATTTATTTTCATGAGATGTGAATTTTGATCGTTGAATAATAATTTATTTCATTAATCTCATCAATTATGTCAATTTTTTTCTATGTTCGAAGTGCCTTAGAATTATTTAAGTCTTGTTATTTATTACTAAATTTCTTATTTCTATTTTCTGTTTATAAACTTTTTCTCAAAATTTTAATTTTACAACATTGAGTTATTAATATAAAATAAATAAATTAAGTAAATTATATTACCACGTGCAACACACGTACTGTTTGATAAATGGTTTTATCATGATTTTGATGATTTTGATTTTACACCAAAACAATGTTTTTAAAGGTTGTCCAAATACTCCTAAATGATTTAAAAGGGTTTTAATATTTTTCGGAGTATTTCATCAAGTTTATTTTCGATAAAAAATTGGACAACACATTTAATGTTTTTAAGACAATAAGTTTTTACATTGAAACTATGTTGTCCTAATACTCCCAATTGATCTAAAATGTTTCTACTATTTTTTGGAGTATTTATTGGAATTTATATCGGACAACACTTTTTGTGTAAATGTTTTATTTCTTCAAAACTATATTTCTAATGTTGTCCTAAATACTCCCAATCGGTTTAAAATGTTTTTACGAATTTTTTGGAGTATTTCTTGAGGTTTATTTTTGATAAAAATTGGACAACTTGTCATTGAGGAGGTCGACGGCCGAGTCGGCAGTTTACCAACAGCGGCCGTGGGAACAAGTTTCGTGAAAGCGAAACTTGAGAACTCTCAAAATTGTTTAAGTCAACCGGTTGCACATAGGCTCGACCGGTCGAGGTGCACTTCGACACTGCCGCCGTGTGTTAATTTGGTGATATATGTTTCAAACTCTATTTCGTGCGGCCACGCTTCCTTTAGTTTGACAAACAAAAATATAACCGTTGTGCGCAGCCAGACCATTCTTCCTTAAAATGTGGGATTGTTCTATAATCGATTTTTGTATCCTTATGAGACAACCATATTTATTTTAATCTCTTTGTCTTATTTGTAGACAAAAGAAAACATGGAAGAGCCCATGAAGGAGCCTATGTTGGAGGAGCCTTTGGAGGAGCCTTTGGAGGAGCCTATGTTGGAATTCAAATTTGAAGGCTCTCCTATAAATAGATGAAAGCTTGAGGGATCAAATACAAGACTTGATACAAACAACAAGAGATATCACAAGCACATAATCTTTGTTATTCATTTCAACATTCTTGTTGTAATAGCCTAAGTACTATCACTTTCACATCTTGAGGTCTAGGCTTTCATTCTTGATTACACTTGCACTTTTGAGTTGTAATATTTTTCAAAGTGTAATCTTGATTGTAATTCATCAACCAAACACAAGATATCCTTGTGAGTATTCTTGTGGTAAGAATACACTTGGGTGATCTAGGTGATAGGTGTTTCAAGAGTGTGGTGCTCTTGAGGTGTTGAAGAATTTGGTATTCTTCAAGATTGAAGATTGTGGTGATCTTCAAAGGTGCCGTTGAAGGAAGATTGTGGTAATCTTCAAAGAGAGATTGTGGTAATCTCCAAAGGTGGTGTTGGAGAGTTCGGTGCTCTTCAAGTCGGAAGATTGTGGTGATCTTCAAAAAGAGATTGTGATAATCTTGAAGGTGTTGTTTACATTCCGCACCTTCATTATTTTGTTTGAGCATTCGGTTCGAAAAAGAGGGCGAAATCGAAAAGATGGAGATAATCTATTCACCCCCCCTCTAGATTATCGTAGCCGCTTGGACTTACACGTACATCTTACTAATATATGTAAATACATAGATACAATATTTAAAGATGGAAAGTGGGTGAGGGAGCAGCAGGAACAGATGTGCATCATGCATCTCCAAATCAAGACAAATTAATGGCCAATCTTATGTAATGTACCTTAAAAAATTTTGTTATTTTCCTCAGATGATCAGATTGAGTCAAGCTAATTAAATGTATATATGGTATTCTTATCACTTCCATGTCTTCTTCTGCCATCACTTACTTTTGTCTCAATTTAAAGCCAATTAAATCTACCACAACAAATGGCCAAAGATTTCTATATATGGTTAAATCTTTTTGTCTTTTTTCTTTTTTCTTTTCCAGATTTCTACAAAGTTTTCTTTAAATTATAAAATACACCATTGACATTTATTTCTAGAGCTTTGTAATTAGGCTAAACCTATGGGGAATTTTTTGTAATTAACCTAATTATATAACATCTAATCCATATTTGTTTATTGACTAGCAAATAATCATCACATGCTATGATTTAATACCTTTAATTTGTGTTTTTAATACAGCGTAAGCAGACCGGCCAAGATTTTAATGTGTTTGAGTGCTTTAAACATACGCATGCATATGAGTCGGGATGACTCGTATATTGACGAGAAGTCTAGGACTGTAAGTTTAATATTAATTATCAATACTTATATTTTTCTGTCTTAGTTTATATATACTTAAATTTTTTTCCAAACAACTTGAGATTGAGTGACATGCAAATGAGGCACGAGAGGCTGGAAAGGATCCAGACATGAATTAGATTTATCTGGATGTCGTGGGCGGGTCAAAGAAGCGGCGGATCTATGATGCGGGAGAGATATGACACCTTTTTTCACCCAAAAGGGTGATGGCGGTGCTTCGTCTTCACAGGTCAGAGCCAGCAGTTGAGACATCAGATATAGGAGTTGCAAAGCAAATGCGGCGGAAGAGATGCGACGCTTGATTTGAGCAGATGCAAAGATCCATTGCCGAGATCTAGCGGACTTGCAAAATGAGAGAGAGCGCAACTACCTCATACACATCCACCGTCTAGACTTGATGACCCTTCCGATTAGATACTATTAGATATTTAACTATGATCTAAAAATAAGAATTGATATTATTGCTGTATGAGAACTTTAAATTTTAATTTGATGTGAATTTGATATTTTTGTGAATATTATTGTGTTTTTGGGTAATATTATATTTGTGCATGGGATATATGTATTGCTTGTACCGGTTATATAGGTGGCAGGTACCAAATTTATAAAAAATAGAAAAATTACCGACGGATATAATTTCATCGCTAAAAATACCAAAAATGCAAAAATTAAAAACAATGCATGTGGGATGAGTATGCATGCCTTGCAGAGCCGGTCCTAGCGTCCGATGGGTCTAGAGCGAGAAAAAAAATAAGGACATTGTGTTTACATAAAAAATACTAAATAACAAAATAATATTACAAATGTAATTTCATTGATTTAATATATAAAATAAGATATGTAATAGCAAAAATATCATACAACTTTAACATTTTGGTCATACTAACAAAAGTTATGTAAAAAATCGTTCAATATAATTTACATTAGAAAAAAGATACAAGAAAAACTAATATTATGGAGGAATGACAGATGAATAATTTAAAGTGGAGCTCTTTAATTCATCAATTATAATTTTTGGTTTTGGCTAAAAAAAGCAGCTGTTAGAAAGAAAGGGGAAAAAAACCCCTGGTGCAATTTGCCTCTATCCAGAATCGAACTCTCGACCTCCAAGTAGGGGCGTAAAAAAAGTGAATCTTTTTAGTTCGATTCGGTATTTGAATTCGTATGTTGACATTCAAATTCGGAAAATTAGAATATGAATCCAAATAAGAATATTTATTCCAATTCGTATGTTATGCGAATATGAATATGGATATCGTTATATTCGATTCGAGTATTCGAAAGAATATTCGAATAACTTATATATATGAGTATATATTTATTTATGTAAAAATTATTAATGTATAACAAACCATTTACTTATAAAAAACTAGTAAGCCCATATACAATTAAGAAAACCAAATATAATTTAAGCCCATATGCATTTACAAGTAAAAGAAAAAAAAATAGAAAAATAGATGAATCATCTTAAGAGATCATTGGTCAGAAAGTCTCCAGACCCTCGACTGTCTCGGTCTACTAAGCCTCACATTTACATTCTCTTTCTTTTTTCATCTCTATTTTTTTACTTTTTATTTTTTCATGTCGTGATTTGTGTTGATTTTGTAGGGATTTTATAGTGGTCCACTATATATTCATCCTCCAAGAACAATATTATGTGAGTATGCAGTTCATTACTCAATCAGAGTCTAGGTTGACGAAGTTTTCTGATATTGTACATCATTTGGGAATACCAGTGAAAAGTTTAATTATAGATTGTCCTACTCGATGGAATTCTACATACAAAATGTTAGTTGAAGCCATTAAAGTTAAGAATGCATTAGCAATATTTGGTGATTAATATGTTATTGATGTATTTGGTGAATAATATGCTAATGTATTTAACAATTCCATGATCTAAAGTTAATATTTAGATTTAAATTATTGTTGCAATCTTAGTAAATATTATCGGAAAAGAAAAAAATATAGGTTAGGATTTTGAATATAAATATTAGAATTGATTCGTATATACTATACTCGTATAAATTATCAAATAAGGATAAGAAACGATTTTTGCATTCGAATATTAAAAGAATGCGAATAAGAATATTTTCTACATTAGCCGAATACGAATAGAATATCTTGATATTCGACTCGATTCGATTCGTTTACACCTCCAAGTGTAAAAAAGTGTAAAAGATTCACACTTCCACCCCGTCAACCAATTTTTCTTGGTATTATGCTTTATATTTTATTACAGACTACAAAAGAAAATGAAAACCTCAGGAGGCCCCCGGTGCGGCGACACCTTGGCCGCCCAGGATGCATGCCTTATGCAATTACCAGACTATGTGAGCGGGAAAGACAAAGGCAATATGTGCTAATGATGTGGATATTATGTGGGAAAGACAATATGTGGCAAATGATATGGATATTATCAACCCTGTATACTACAAAAAAAAAAAAAAAAAAAAAAAACTGCCACATGTGGCAAATGATATGGATATTATCACCGAAAGCAATTTGGTACACGTGTCAACGCCTTATTCTTCCAAATCCACATGTCACCTTCATATTTAGCCACGTGGCAAACCATGCCACCATTTTATTCTTCCAATTATAAATTGATTTACTATATCAATTTATCATCAACTTAATAATTAAATTTCCTATTTCCGTATATAACTATTAAAATCCAATCAAACATTTAATCAGCAAAGTTATATTTGGCAAAATCAATGTTACGGCAAATCGTATATTTAATATATTTATATATGTATATATATATATATCCAACACGTTTTTTGAGGAATTTTCTTTGTAATGTGATAATTAATTTAAGATATTCAATATATTTATATATGTGTATCAATACTACATACTAAATTTAATATATTTATATATGTATATGTATGTATAATCCAACACATTTTTTGAGGAATTGCCCTTATAGTATATTAATAAATTTAAGATATTTAATATATTTATATATTATATATGTATATCAACCCTACATACTAAAAGAGAAAACAAAGTTGATACATGCATTAATTTTGACATGTGTCAACTCCTCTTTCTCCCAATTCCACATGTCTATTTTATAATTATCCATGTGACATTGCTTTCTACAAATAAAGGTGAATTGATAATATATTTTTTAATTTTTGAATTTAAAAGATTACAAATTTAAAAGATAATAACAACTTTAAGAGATAAAAAATAATCTAAAAGAAAAAAACAAACTGTCACATGTCTTCACCTGAGCAATTTGGTACACGTGTCAACGCCTTATTCTTCCAAATCCACGTGTCACCTTCATATTTAGCCACGTGGCAAACCATGCCACCACCTTATTCTTCCAATTATAAATTGATTTACTATATCAGTTTATCATCAACTTAATAATTAAATTTTCTATTTCCGTATATAACTATTAAAATCCAACCAAACATTTAATCAGCAAAGTTATATGGCAAAATCAATGTTACGGCAATTCACTATATTTATATATGTGTATCAATACTATATACTAAATTTAATATATTTATATATGTATATGTATATATAATCCACCACATTTTTTGAGGAATTCTCCTTATAATATATTAATAAATCTAAGATATTTAATATATTTATATGTTATATATGTAGGTATTGGTTCAAATGAGACCAATATTTCAAGGTGAGACCGTAGGGACTGATCTGGGCCATTTATTTTTAATTTTGAAGGGCTTAGATTAATCCATTATTTAAGGTAATTTAAAAGAATAAAAAATGGTTCAGGGATAATTGTGTAAATGTACAAATAACCGATTATTTAATTAAGGATAGTTTTGTAATTTGGAATGTGATCTGTTGAGATGGATTTTGATATGACCGAGATTCTTGGGGGTGAATTTATTCCAAAACTGATACACACGTCTCTTTAATTCTGGTATGCAAAAAAAAGGTATTGAGAGGTTTGGAAAGAAGAAGAAAAACATTGATGCCATTTTTTGTTGAAGGCAGACACAAGGTTGAGGACAAACCAGGTAAGAATTTTGTTTTTAGTTTTCGATTTTTCATATAGTCATTGTTATGTATTTTTTTCTATTTTTTTTTTAGTTTTCTGCAACTTTTTGCATGTGAGTATAAAAAAAATTCGGTGTTTTTTTCGTTTTTTAACGTTCTCGTTCAAGTTTCATGTATTTTTGTGTAGTGTTTAAGATTTTTTCATTTGATTTTCTATGTATTGTTCGTGTACAAGGTGTTTTTTATCTGGTGATTTTTTTTTTTGGTTCATGGTTATGTTTCTTGAATGGATCATTGGGAAATTAGGTTATTTTTTACGTGTCCTTTTTTTGTTTTGTGATTTTTTAGGTGTGTTTATGTATTTGGGGTTTTGGTTAAATTTTTTAGTATGTGTTGATTTTTTTAGCGCATAGATACCACGTATTTGTTGCATATTTATGTTTGTTTATATACTGCACAAGTTGAATGGAAAGTGTTGATTATATGTTTAGATACTACGTATGTGTTGCATATTTATGTCTATTTATATACTGCATAAGTTGAAAAACATTGATGCCATTTTTTTTGGTGTATAGATACCACCTATTTTAGTATGTGTTGATTTTTATGTTTATATACTGCATAAGTTGAATGGAAAATGGCAGAGGCATCATTTTTTTAACGTATTTTTTGGTAGTCATATAGCATATTATAGTCTAATTCGTAGCAATTTTTTACATGTAATTCGTAGCATATTTACATATAATTCGTAGCATATTTACATGTAAGTTGTAGCATATTTTAAGTTTTGATTTTTCGTGACTGGTTTGCAGGTGTTTTTGGAAGAAGAAAAAAATTGGAAATCCCTCGTTTTTTTTTTGTTTTTTGGGCCTAGTTTCATGTAGTTTTTGTTTAGTTGTATATTTTTTGTTCATCGCCAAAGCCCACCACAACTTAACGGTAATGATCTTCGTCTACAATGTCATTTGAATTTTTGTTTTTTGTTGATCAAACCTTTCCTCGGACTTTTATTGTTTTTGGTTTTATGAATTTTTAATCTTTCTTTTGATGGACTTCCTCTCTCTTAATTGTCTCATCCACATATCTTCAAAATATGACCTTATTTGTTCATCAGACATGCACTATATATACTCCATTATTTTTAAAATAAATCTGTTGGTTCTCCATATGATTTGTTGCATATTTAGTTAATATATATCGCATATTTAGTATAAAAAATGCATTTGTATTTTCTGGTATTTTTAGGTTTACAGGCTTTTATCTTTATATATTATATTACAGTTTAGTACATTTCTATATGATTTGTTGCATAATTAATTAATATCTATCGCATATTTAGTAGAAAAAATGCATTTGTATTTTCTGGTATTTTTAGGTTTACAGGTTTCTGTTAATGTATGTGTAGACCATGTTCAGTGCATAGATAATGCCTTTTCAATGGTTTTACATGTTAAGTATTTTGGTCTTAATTGTTATGTTTATGAGACATGCATCAGGTATGCACTATATGTTAGATAAATGTTTTTATCAAGATTTTGATGATTTTGTTTTAATAAGATTTTATACCAAAACAATGTTTTTATATGTTGTCCAAATACTCCTAAATGATTTAAAATATTTTTACTAATTTTTGGAGTATTTCTTAGAGTTTCTAATTTGATAAATAATTGGACAACACTTTTGATGGTTTTGTTTAAATTGGTTTTTACACCAAAACTATATTTATAAATATTGTCTAAATACTCCCAAATGATTTAAAATGTTTTTACTAATTTTTTGGAGTATTTCTTGAAGTTTATTTTTGAAAAAAATCGGACAACATTTCAAAGGGGAGGTCGGAGGTCGCCCAAAGTGGTCGACCGGTGCACCAAGATAAGAAACACGAAACAGAACTTACAGGTCTTGAAAAAGAGGGGGAGGGGATGGTCAAGGGTGAGGTCGACCGGTCGCACCTTAGGGCGACCGGTCGCACCCCCCTGCAACCCCTACCTGGATCGCACTATTTTTTTCAAACGGTCGAAATCTTCAACAGGGCAACCGGTCGCCCTTTGTTATTTTGTGACAGCAAAATTTCAACCGTTGCAATCTGTGACAGCAAGATTTGTTTTTCTATTTTGTACAATATTTCTACATCTTGTGATCTTCTTTTTGTAGACAAAAGTGAAGATAGAGGAGCCTATGTTGGGAGCCTATGTTGGTGAAGCTTCCCTATAAATAGAGGATGAATTGAAGACACAAGATACAACACATACAAGCAAAATACACAACAAGAAATCTGCAAATTGTTCAAGCTTTCATTTTTACATTCTTATTGTAATAGCCTAAGTACTTTCACTTGCACATCTTTGAGGTCTAGGCTTTTTGATTCTTGATTACACTTGCACTCAATCCTTGTATTGGTTTCATAGAGTTGTAATCTTGAATTTTGTCCATCATTCAACACATGACATCCTTGTGAGTATTCTTGTGGTAAGAATACACTTGGGTGATTTAGGTGATAGGTGTTTGAAGAGTGTGGTACTCTTCAAAGGTGGTGAAGGAAGATTGTGGTAATCTCCTTGAAGGTGTTGTAAGAGGATTGTGGTGATCCTCAAGGTGTTGTATTAATTGTGGTAATTAATAAAATCTTTTTCTTTTTGAAATCCATCCCGGAGATACTGGGATGGTAGAGGATTAGGCCCTAGGTGGGTTGAACCTCTTTAAATCAACGAGTATTGTTTAATTTCCGTATTTACATTCTTGTCATTTACTTGTTGATTCGAAAAAGAGGGTGATTTGCGAAAAATCGGCATAATCTATTCACCCCCCTCTAGATTATCGTAGCCACTTGGTCTAACAAGTGGTATCAGAGCCAAACTCTTTGGCTAAGCTCGTTCCGAGTAAAGAGGAAAGATCCATGGCTACGAATGAAGCTTATCTCACCACCGGCGCCTCCACCAACAAGCCACCACTATTTGATGCCAACAACTACGCATTTTGGAAAGACCGCACGGAGTGCTTTCTACAAGGATGCGGATTTGATATTTGGAATGTGGTCATTGAAGGAGTTGCTCAACCAACAACAAAATTGGAGGATGGTACCACTACTCCCAAGCCATTCAAGGAGTACGATGAAAATGACAAGAAGGCTTTCTCTCTAAATGGTAAGGCCTTAAATATTTTACATTGCTCTCTTACCGCCACCGAATATAATCGCATAAGAGGCATACGGTCGGCACATGAAGTTTGGGAAAAATTAGAAACCATTTATGAGGGCACAAAGAAAGTAAAGCAAGCAAGAAAAACAATGCTTGTAAAAGACTTTGAAAATTTCAATATGCATGATGGTGAAAGCATATCAAAAATGGTGGAAAGGCTTGACAACATCGTCAATCCTCTTGTGGCTCTTGGAAAGGTCATCTCCGAAGAAGACAAGGTGACCAAGGTATTAAACGCCCTTCCCGGCTCATGGTCGAGAAAAGGTGACGGCAATCACGGAAGCTCAAAATCTTGAGACACTCAAGTTTGATGAGCTCATTGGGAATCTCCTCATTTATGAAGTATATCTAAGGAGAGGAAAAATTCTCAACCATCCACCTCTAAATCGGGTACGCAAAATATTATTAAAGGCTTAACATCTTCTTCTAATAATGTTTATTATGCTAGTGATGAGGATGATGAAGAAACGGCGGCTCTTGTTAGAAAATTTGCAAAATTTGTAAACAAAAATAAAGCAAGAAAGCCAAGAGACAATTCTTGCTTCAAATGCGGAAAATCCGGGCACTACATAGCCGATTGCCCAAAATTAGCGGAAGAGGAACAAAAGAAGAAAAAGCCTTTTTTGAAAAAAAAGGCATTAAATGCGGACGTCAAAACTTGGGATGAATTACTTGAAACAACCGACGAGGAAGGAGAATCCGAACATGGTCTTATGGCCATAGACGATGAAAATACCGAGGTACGCTCTAATGCTTCATCTTCTTCCCTAGTTGATGAATTACAATGTGATTTTAATGAATTGCAAAATGAGTTTCAAAATTTGATTGTTAAATACAAGAATTTGAAAAAGGAGCATAAAGAGCTTAAACTAGAAAAAGGATAAATTATTTACTTCTTATGACTCTCTTGATAAAACTCATGCTATTACTCTTACTATGGTCCGTACTCTTGAAACTGAAAAACAAACGCTTACAAATAATATTGAAAAATTGAAAAAGGATGTGCATCGATTCAATTTAAGTACGGATAAAGTCACAAAAATTTTAGATGCATAAAGAGGTGAGCATTCTAAATTAGGACTTGGTTATAAACCTTTTCAAAATGCTTTTAAGAAAAAAGACCAAGGTCCAACCTTTGTACGTGCTAGTAGTCCTTGTATTATTACTTGTTTTTATTGTGGTAAGAATGGACACTATGCTAGCAATTGTAAATTGAAGAATAATTTTAGCTATTATTGGAGACCTAAAGGTCTCAAGGCTAACCCCCATGGACCCCAAAATTATAGGGTACCTAAAAATAATTCCTTTGTAGGTTATAGGGGCTATAACAACAATGGAAGATTCAAAATGGCTCGTGGACAGCGGATGTTCACGCCATATGACAGAAAAGAGAGAACTTTTTACCAACATCAAGCTCCAAGAAGGTCATGTTCGGCAATGGCAAAGGAAGAATTCTTGGAAATGGAGAAATTGGTAACTCTTCTTTCTCTCTTAGTAATGTTCTTTTAGTAGAAGGGCTTAAGTTCAATTTGATAAGTGTTAGCCAACTTTGTGACTCAAATTATAATGTTGTTTTTAATAAAGAAAAATGCTTTATTTCCAAAAATGATAAAATTATTTGTGAAGCAATTAGAAAAGGCAATCTTTACAAAATTTGTACAAGTGATTTGATTAGTCAAAATATTTCTTGTCTTGTCGCCAATAATGATTTAACTAGCTTATGGCATAGGCGACTTGAACATGTTGAATACAAAAATTTGCAAACTATTTACAAAAACCAACATGTAAAAGGACTACCCAAATTGAATTTTGAAAATCTTGGCTTATGTGACACTTGTCAAAAGAACAAATTAGTTAAGAGTAGTTTTAAGCCCAAAAATGAAATTTCCACTACCAAACCCCTACAAATGCTTCATCTTGATTTGTATGGGGATATTGGTACGGCAAGTCTAAGTGGAAAACATTACACTTTTGTTATAGTTGATGATTTTTCTAGATATACTTGGGCTCTATTTCTTACAAATAAAAGCGATGTCGTTAATGAGTTTGTTAAGTTGTGTAGACTCATTGAAAATGAAAAGGAAGATACTATTAAGTCCATTCGAAGTGATCGAGGTGGAGAATTTGACGGCGAATTTAGAGTCTTTTGTGAAACCAAGGGATATAGTCATAATTTTTCGGCTCCAAGGACACCTCAACAAAATGGAGTAGCCGAAAGGAAGAATCGGACACTTCAAGAAATGAGTCGGTCCATGCTCAATGAATTTTCACTTCCAAAATATTTTTGGGCCGACGCCATAAGTACCGTTTGCTATGTCATTAATCGAGTTTATATTCGTCCTAAAATGAATAAAACTCCATATGAGCTTTGGAAAGGAAGAACTCCAAATATTAGTTATTTCAAAATATTTGGATGTAAATGTTTTATTTTGAATACTAAGGATCAATTAGACAAACTTGATCCTAAGGCCGATGAAGGAATATTTATGGGGTATTCAATCAAGAGCAAAGCATATCGGGTTTATAATAAGAGTAGTTGGGTTGTTGAAGAATCTATCCATGTAAAATTCAATGAAGCTTCGGGTTTTGAAAGGATACCCAATGATGAAAGTGATGAAGAGGATATTGTTGAAACCATTATTCAAGATGAAACTCAAAATGATCAACCTTCAAGCTCAAGTGTTCCTCAAGAAGATAAAGGTGATACTTCGAATCTTCCCGTAGCATTGAAATTTAAGGGAGATCACCCAAAAGATCTTATAATTGGTGATCCCCTTGATAAAGTAATGACTCGAGGAAAATTTGCCGAGAAAGCTCTTATATCTCAAAAAGAGTCTAAAAATGCTAAGGAAGCCATTGAAGATGAGGATTGGTTTTTAGAAATGCAAGAGGAGTTGAATCAATTTGAAAGGAATGATGTATGGGAATTAGTACCTTGTCCTCCATCTCAAACAATTATTGGTACAAAATGGGTATTTCGGAACAAGCTCGATGACCAAGGCAATATTGTTCGAAACAAAGCAAGGTTAGTAGCTCAAGGTTATTGTCAAGAAGAAGGTATTGATTATGATGAAACATTTGCACCTGTAGCACGTTTAGAAGCTATTCGTATTTTACTTGCCTATTCTTGTTTTAAAAATTTCAAGCTTTACCAAATGGATGTAAAATCCGCATTTTTAAATGGTATTATTCAAGAAGAAGTCTATGTAAAACAACCTCCAGGGGTTTGAAAATTTTTCTAGGCCTAATGATGTTTATAGACTTAAAAAGGCCTTGTATGGTTTGAAACAAGCACCCCGTGCATGGTATGATAGACTTAGCTCTTTTCTTTTGCAAAATGGTTTTACAAGAGGTAAAGTTGATACTACTCTCTTTGTTTTTGAAAAAGGGCAAGATTGCTTATTAGTGCAAATTTATGTTGATGATATTATTTTTGGTGCTACTAATAAATCCTTGTGCAAGAAATTTTCTAAGTTAATGCAAGGTGAATTTGAAATGAGCATGATGGGGGAGCTCAACTTCTTCCTTGGACTTCAAATTAAGCAATGCCAAGAAGGAATTTATATTTCTCAATCAAAATATACAAAGGAACTTTTGAAGAAATTTAGCATTGAAGAAGGAAGAACTGTCTCTACCCCAATGGCAACAAATGTCAAGATTGACAAAGATGAAAAAGGCAAGTCGGTTGATGAATCCAAATATCGAGGTATGATTGGTAGTTTACTTTATTTAACCGCAAGTAGACCGGACATTCTTCATGTCGTATGCCTATGCGCTCGTTTTCAAAGCAATCCCAAAGAATCTCATTTAAGTGCCGTTAAAAGGATTTTTCGATATTTGAAAGGCACTATTCAATATGGTTTATTTTATCCAAAGAATGAAAATTTCTCTCTTAAAGGTTATAGTGATTCGGACTATGCAGGAAATATTGATGATCGGAAAAGTACTTCCGGATCATGTCAATTTTTAGGCGATTGCCTAGTATCTTGGTTTTCAAAGAAACAAAATTGTGTTTCACTTTCAACGGCCGAAGCCAAATATATTTCCGCGGCATTTTGTTGTACACAACTTCTTTGGATGAAACAAACTTTAGCGGATTATAAATGTTCTTTTGAAAATGTTCCTATCTTTTGTGATAACATATCCGCTATAAATATTGCGCAAAATCCGGTTCATCATAACCGTACTAAACATATTGAGATTCGACATCATTTTCTAAGGGATTGTGTCTCAAAACGAAAAATTGAGATATCTTTTGTACCATCTCAAGATCAATTAGCGGACATTTTTACAAAACCGCTATCTCCCGAGACTTTTGCATCGATACGAGCTCGGTTAGGCATTATACATATTGAATGAGGCTTACGTTTGCATTTTGCACGTTTTTAAAACTTAGGGGCGAAAAATCGGATTTTTGGTTGAAAATTCGGATTTTGGAAAAACTGACAGACAGTGGGCTGAAAGGGTTGAGGGCAACCGGTCGCCCTCAACGTCGACCGGTCGCCCTAGGCTATAATTTGGATTAAAATGGTTATGTCTTCAGCATTCGTCACTTTAACACATTTTGGCCATTTTTCGTCCCCTTTGCCAAAATCACTAAAATTTCACTTCAAATGTATTTTCTTGTATATGTTTCATCTTTTGGACTTCATTAAGCTCGATTATCATCATCATTGCTCATATTTACCGAATAAATGGTAAGAATTCTACTCCATTTGCTCAATTGGGTTGAACCCTTGAGATTTTGACTTATTTGCAAAATTATTGATGCTAGTTTCATATGAATGTGATGAGCTTAATATTTATGATGTATTGAATGTTGTTTGAACTGAATTGGTGATGAAAATTTTTGGCTTAAATGAATTTCAAAGGCGTTATATACTTCTAGTTTTATTCGACGCACGCCAAGTGTTCGACAAAATGTTTCAATGAAAAATTCATCACCTACGTGATTCTCTCAATTTGAAAAGTCATATAAGTTTATAGAGATCATGTTTTATCAATCAAATGAGCTTTTGCAAGTCAATTGATCAACTTTTCCCTTTTATTTGGAATTTAAGCTTCAATTTTCAATAAGCTCGATAAATCGATAAATTTGCGCACTTTGATATGAATATATGATGTTTTTATCGTGCTAACATTCTTTTGATGATTCCAAAGGGGAGAAACAGGAAAAATGCTCATACGCTCAAAGAAGCGAAAATAAGTTTGCAAGAAAAGCTATAAGCTAGGGCTCTTGAAAGCCATAAGCTGTGAACAATGCTTAGTCCATTTGATGTATTGTGGACTTCTATGCTTGACTAATGATGTTTTGTGACAGGGGGAGCTTATAAGCTCATGGAATTCAAGCTTAAGTTGTGAAAGCTAAGCTTTTAGCTTTTAGTTGTTGCTTGTATACTTGTTCTTTATATGCATGTTGATAGGGGGAGCTTGTGCAAAAATGATTTTGAAAAATCTTTGCTCCTATCCTTGTGTGCTTGTACTTATGATGTATCTTGTTTGTAATTGATTGTTGTTTTAAGACCGAAAAATTTGTTTTGCTTTAAAATCGACCTTCTAAAAATTGTTTTGGTTTGTAATCATCAAAAAGGGGGAGTTTGTTAGATAAATGTTTTTATCAAGATTTTGATGATTTTGTTTTAATAAGATTTTATACCAAAACAATGTTTTTATATGTTGTCCAAATACTCCTAAATGATTTAAAATGTTTTTACTAATTTTTGGAGTATTTCTTAGAGTTTCTAATTTGATAAATAATTGGACAACACTTTTGATGGTTTTGTTTAAATTGGTTTTTACACCAAAACTATGTTTATAAATGTTGTCTAAATACTCCCAAATGATTTAAAATGTTTTTACTAATTTTTGGAGTATTTTTGAAGTTTATTTTTGAAAAAATCGGACAACATTTCAAAGGGAGGTCGACCAGGTCGCCCAAAGTGGTCGACCGTGCACCAAGATAAGAAACACGAACAGAACTTACAGGTCTTGAAAAAAGAGGGAGGGGACCGGTCAAGGGTGAGGTCGGACCGGTCGCACCCTAGAGGCGACCGGTCGCACCCCCGCAACCCCTACCCGGATCGCACTATTTTTTTCAAACGGTCGAAATCTTCAACAGGGCAACCGGTCACCCTTTGTTATTTTGTGACAAAAAATTTCAACCGATTAACTGTGTGACAAGATTTGCTTTTCTATTTTGTACAATATTTCTACATCTTGTGATCTTCTTTTTGTAGACAAAAGTGAAGATAGAGGAGCCTATGTTGGGAGCTTATGTTGGTGAAGCTTCCTATAAATAGAGGATGAATTGAAGACACAAGATACAACACATACAAGCAAAATACACAACAAGAAATCGCAAATTGTTCAAGCTTTCATTTTTACATTCTTGTTGTAATAGCCTAAGTACTTTCACTTGCACATCTTTGAGGTCTAGGTTTTTTGATTCTTGATTACACTTGCACTCAATCCTTGTATTGGTTTCATAGAGTTGTAATCTTGAATTTTGTCCATCATTCAACACAAGACATCCTTGTGAGTATTCTTGTGGTAAGAATACACTTGGGTGATTTAGGTGATAGGTGTTTGAAGAGTGTGGTACTCTTCAAAGGTGGTGGTGAAGGAAGATTGTGGTAATCTCCTTGAAGGTGTTGTAAGAGGATTGTGGTGATCCTCAAGGTGTTGTATTAATTGTGGTAATTAATAAAATCTTTTTCTTTTTGAAATCCATCCCGAAGATACTGGGGTAGTAGAGGATTAGGCCCTAGGTGGGTTGAACATCTTTAAATCAACGAGTACTGTTTAATTTCCGTATTTACATTCTTGTCATTTACTTGTTGATTCGAAAAAGAGGGTGATTTGCGAAAAATCGGCATAATCTATTCACCCCCCCTCTAGATTATCGTAGCCACTTGGTCTAACACTATATATACTACATTATTGACTTACATATGCATTCTTTTTTCAGATTTTAAATCTTCGAATGAAGTATTGTCATGCCATCGTTGTGGATGACTTTAATAAAGTAAGGTAGAAAACTTGGAAGAAGCAAGGAGGTTTCTGACTAGGAAGAATATTGTGTAGTTGGGTTTTTATGTTGTTTTGGATTTGGAACTTGAAATTGTTGAATTCCCTTTTTTTTTGGGTTTGGAACCTGAAATTGCTAGACTTAATCCTTTTTTTTCCTGGTAAATTAAAATGGGTTGATGCTTTTCATCAACTAGTTTATGTTTGGCAGTGACCGATTTTGATATCTTATAATTTTGATATGCACTTATTTAGTATTTGAGTCGCTGGTTTTTTAATATATGCTTATGTAATGTACATTTTCATGCATAAATAGATGATCGTTGCTGCATAAATAGGTAATAGTTGGTGTTTAAGTAAATTACAGATTTATACTTCCGCTATGTTATAAGCTTAAATTAGTGATGCATAAATAGGTTAATTTAGCTGCATAAATAGGTAATAGTTGGTGCATGTCGAAAAATTAGTTAGACATGTAATAAGTTAGATTATTGATGCATAAATAGCTTATTTTTTGTTATGGAATAAGTTAGATTATTGATGCATAAATAGATTTATGTTGATGCATAAATAGATAATTGTTGTGCTTCTCCATATGTCAAAACCGCACGTGGATCCATATGCTTTGTAAAACTGGACGTCGTGGAATTTTTTCCTGTTCTATTTCTGGGATCCAATATCTTGTTGAACCCGGAGATATTTCAATCCTTTATCTGGGGTGGTTGCCTGTACATAATTTGTATCAAAATAAACTAAGTATGCATGAAAATAATATATTATATGTATGATCTGAGCAATAATTATACATCTAAATACCATGGATTAGACTGATACATTATATACATGAATTTAACTTAAATATATGGAAAATAATGTACTTTATCACCATTATATGAACAGTACGTCTACATCATTATAAATTAATTAATCAGCGATGTCTATATTTGCACCAAAAAATAACATTGGTGCATGAAAATAATATGTTATATGCATGATAGAAGGAATAAATATACTTCTAAGTACCATATAATATATTCTATGCACGAATTGAAATAGTAAGGCAATGGCATGTAAAAATAATATGTCCATATTTGCACCAAATATTTGAACAATTAATCCACACCATTATAATTTAAATTTGCTTGCTATGTCATATTATTAATACTAAAGCAATGGCATACAATTTTGGCATACAATTTTCCAATTGTATAACACTATATAAGCAATGAATGTATAAATATGCAATACAAGTGATTTGGTTCCTTATTATTAGGAGATTAATTAACACTATATAAGCAATTAATTAAGGAGTTTTTTAAGGAAAAGATTAACGTGAAGTTTTGTAATGCAAGATTTAGTCCCTTATTTTTAGGAGATTTACGCCACTTTCCAAATTTCACAAAATTGAAGTGGTCGATTTTACCCCTTATTGATTTAGGATTAAAAATTAGTATCAGATTTAATGCCTCAATCTCAACCATCTATTGAATTATTATAATGGTTCAGATTAGTCCCTACGGTCTCACCGCAGGAGATGGTCTCACAAGAACCAACCTCAATATATGTATATCAACCCTACATACTAAAAGAGAAAACAAAGTTGATACATGCATTAATTTTGACATGTGTCAACTCCTCTTTCTCCCAATTCCACATGTCTATTTTATAATTATCCATGTGACATTGCTTTCTACAAATAAAGGTGAATTGATAATATATTTTTTAATTTTTGAATTTAAAAGATTACAAATTTAAAAGATAATAACAACTTTAAGAGATAAAAACTAATCTAAATATCAAGGATTTATCTACAATATTATTTTAAAATTACTATCTTTCAAAAATATATTTGGTTTATATGTACCTTTTAATTCTCGATTTATGCTAACTCCAATGTATATTTCAAATTACTATTATAAATCCATGTTTGACCCACTAACCAATTATATTCTCAAAATAAATAAATAATTTAATCCAAATTTTAATCAAATTAAATAAGCTCATCATAGATATAAATGAGCATATCCCAACAATTAAAATCAATTTTGACATGTGTCAACTCCTTATTCTCCCAATTCCACATGTCTACTTTATAATTATCCATGTGACATTGCTATCCACAAATTATAGGTGAATGTATAATATATTTTTAAATTTAAAATTTAAAAGATTACAAATTTGAAAGATAATAACAACTTTATGAGATAAGAAGTAATCTAAATATCAAGGATTTATCTACGCTATTATTTTAAAATTACTATCTTTCAAAAATATTTTTGGTTTATATGCACCTTTTGATCCTAATTTATGCTAACTCAAACGTATATTTCAAATTACTATTATTAAATCCATGTTTGACCCACTAGCCAATTATATTCACAATTAAATAAATAATTCAATCCAAATTTTAATCAAATTAAATAAGCTCGTCATATATATAAATGAGTCTATCTCAATAATTAAAATTAAAATAAACTAATTTATTCAGTTATCGATCTGAGGTCGGATAGTAATTATACTACAGGATCCTATCAAATTATCTTTAATTTTCTCACAAATTCGAGAAACACATCAAGGAATCTAACAACTAATAGAAATTGGGGTTTTACATACATTTAAAAATATTATCTTTCAAAAATATATTTGGTTTATATGCACCTTTTAGTTTCTGATATTTTGCTACTATGAGATTCAAATCTCAGCTCTAAAATATAAAATATAAATATCAAAGTAAAGGAATTTCTCACTATATCAACTCTAAAAGAAAATTAGATAAATTATAATTCGAAATATAAAAGATTTTATCACAATCTCACGGTTAACTTTATTTGGCCATATCGAGAGTTAAGAACATGGTTTTCAAATTTCTTTGTTGTGACAAAGATGACACACTTGGAATTTGGAAATAGAACAAATAATGTAGTTTACAAAGAAGTTTTTCAGAATTTGAAGTTAACTATTTGTATGATACTCTTCTAATTTTTGAATTTTTAATATTTCTAATTAGTATTTTGGATCTCTTATAGTTATTACAAATAAATTTATGACACTAAAATTTTAATTTTGGATAAATCCCGTGTAACACACGGGTGTTGTTCTAGTTTAATACTATTTACCAAAATATTAGATTTCATGGCCTTAAGAAAGAAAATCACTTAAAAGAAAGATAAAAGTAATCGGCCATTGTGGGGTCTGAACCCACGACCACAAGGTTAAGAGACTTGCGTTCTACCAATTGAGCTAGACGGGCACTTTGTTTTATAAATTCAGTGTTACAGAAAGATATTCTGAATATGGATATTACGGGGTGAACACAACCTTCCTTACATTTAAATAAATCTGTCTAAGTTTAAATAGATACTATAAATTAAGGCATGTGCAACTGTTTCAACACATATATAATGATAATTAATAATACTTTATTTTGAAGATTCTTTTAAACGCAAAATTGTATTTATGTTTTTAAGGTAATTCCTTCAAATAAAATTCAAATTTTCGAGATTTTATCAATTGCAAATTGATTAAATATTTTAGTCGGCGGATGTAGATCCGGACTCGTGTTTGGACCTAGACACGTCTGGTCGGGGTACTAACATATACCGCAAAGATTAATTAATTTGCCTACCATTTGTAGATGACGATGGATGGGGATGACAATAGGTGGGAACGAGGTTGGTATTGAACATGACATTCCCAACCCCATATCTCATTCTAAATATCATCCCTTATGATTCTCCGCTTTGAGAATCAGGACGGGATGGGGAATCGCCATTTGGGGAACTAGGTTCCCGCTAGGAATTGAGTCATCCATTTTGTATTTATTAATAAAAAATATGCAAAATAAATTACTTAAAATAACCAACAACTAAAAATACTTAATTTGTAAAATAAATAATGAGAACAAATAAAATTACAAGTAATTAATAAAATAAAATATTATAAATAGAATTAATATTAATAATAGATAAATATAATATACTATAAATATATTCATGGAATGAGAATGGAGATGAGGATGGGGAATTCCCATTTTACACACTGCTAGATAACTTATAGACAACGCATAATTAGTTGATTTTTGCTGCATAGTTTACGACACTTTGCATAATTGAGTATAATGTACTGCATATTGAGTTTTTTACATTGCATATATAGCTTCTAGACAATGCATGTTAGTTGATTTTTGTTGCATAATTTATGACACTTATTGCATAATTCGGTGTAATGTATTGCAATTTGCAAAAATGGGTCCTGTAACTATTTATACATCTCAATTTTGGTCCTACAAAATGCACCATTTGCAAAATAGTTCTATAACTATAAGATAATATCAAGTTTTGTCCTAATTTCAACGAAAATTAGGAACTAGATGTGTCAATCACGTGATTGAAATCTAGTAAAATAAGTACCAAAATTGAGATTATCATACAGTTATAGGACTATCTCGCAAACTGTACATTTTGCAGGACCAAAATCGAAAGTTTTCAATAGTTATATGACTTTTTTGCAAAACGTGATTCTTACATGATTTTTTTCGCTATCGCCCAATAATTACAGGACCAATTTTGCAGTTTTGCCTACAAAATGGTGCAACAGGTTTATGGCAATTTAACAATCAAAAGCTAGTGGATTGAATTTAGAAGTTCTTGTTTGAACTAAACAACCCGAGCCCACACTAATACAGTACAAGAAGCCTTAAACTATAGCATAAGTCTTCTCCAAGACTACACACAACGATCACAAGACATTCCCCACCTACACCCAACCATCCAGCAACGAGTAAAACGTTTTAGCTATATTTACCGAGGACAACGAGCACAGGAGGTGGACATACAAACCTAGGATGACTCTTAAACTTGTTGTCGCTATTAGGAAGCCGCCTAAGAGAGAAGGATATTAGATAGTGACAGCACCTCATACATTCCCAAACTAGTCGACTTTGTGACCTTGTGCAGATATGTCATGCAAAACTCCATTATGCTCCTGGTTGCTTTTCATTCCATCCCGCAACTGAGACGATTATCAGTAAATTTTGTTAGAAAAACAAAGCGTATAATGTAGAACGTAGAGGTTGACAAAAACAATTAAGGAATAGTGTAAAATAAGTCATTAGGTAATTGGATTTGTTTTTCAATGCAGACTAATACTCGGTGTTGCACCCGGTTGAATGTCCGATTTTAGAAGAAAAATAATTTCAAGGTGAAATCACCAGAAAGAAAAAAATGTTGGGATTTTGTGGAGTTGGTCGTAGATACCAGACTATATCAGCAAGTAAATTTGGGGGTCGGATATTTCGAAAAATGTTTATAACTAGTTGAACCCTTCCACATAGCAAAGTATAAAATAACCAGCACAAGGGTAGAGAAGTCAGAAGTGTTACATACCTGCTGGAGGACTTTCTTTTGATAGCGGTATCCCTGTTAGATATGCCGAACAGGGAAAAAAAAATTGCTTTTAGAACAAAACCTTTTTTGAAACTTAAAAGTACCATCTAACACATGATCTTTATCAACAATCACCTTGTCAGTTCCATAGATGTAATCACAATAGGTGAATACTGATGCAAAATTACTCTGGCTTTGTCCACCAACGTAATGATGGTAATCATGGTAATCAGGACCACCGTAAAAAGGAATATACTTTGTCGGAGTCCAAGGGAAGTCATACCTGTATTATCGACAATGATGACAAAGTAACTACAACTTCTTGTGACGGCTTAACGAGCATAGCAGCAGAAGAAACATGTAAAGTGTATGCTACAAATTTGCTGATTAAGAAAGTGATGGGAAAGTCAGGAAAGGAAATGGAAGATTTTTGCAACAGAAATAATTCGCAGCTTCTAAGGACATGCATTGCGGCAAAATATAATGACATCTTCATATTAGGTCTGTTTGAGAATGAGTTGACTAAGAACTTCCCTCTCTAGGCATATCTTCGTCACAAACACAACTAAAACACCTTAATTGTTATATATACGAATCAAAATAAATTATAAAGTTGAGTAAATAAACAATAACAGCAAGGTCAACAATCTGTGTCCTCTTATGACTTACCAAGTTCACAGCTTAAAACAACAGAACATCATGTTTCCTTGATTTTATTAAAGTATTTCAACAAGTCATATAACATAAGCAGAAAACAGCAAAAACCTTGGAGAGTTATGAGAAAACAGAGGATAATTGAGTAGTTAACAGATTTTTGCTGATTGTCTTTGTCATATTATTCATTAATAATCATTTCTCCACAAGTTAAAATGTTTGTACTAAAAAAATCCAAGATCAGGATACGAAAACTATCTACAACAAGCCGTCGCAGTTAAAACACTCTAGCATTGAAGTACACAAAATTAAGTCTCAGTTTGATAACATAAAATAGTAGAATAAGTGAGATAACCTGCAATAGAAAACTCAAGTATCTGTATATGTAGATCAAGAAAGTTTGACTTGCATTGATATAGTAAGCCCACCTCCTAAGGCATCTGCTGATGGTTATATGCAATATATGCATTCTACATGCTTTTCGATTGAATTAATAAAACATTCTTGTTTTAAAAAAATTAAGATATGCTGGACAGATTCTTCAAGCAGGATATTTACAAAACTCCAACAACTTAGTGCTAACCAATGGCAGAAAAAACCGGAGGGCAGGCATGATGTTTTCCTTGTTCCGTTTGAACTACGCATGCTGGTTTCTACATGAACACCAGAAAAACAAGTTACTCTACAACAATGAAATCAGTTCTCATGTACCAAATGTAGTACACACACTTAGTGACTGCTTTTCTCCACAATTGGCTCGTATACTTCTTTTATTCACTTACTACAGACATGTATCATATTAATCTCTGACTCAATTCTGATGTATTACCGAACTGAGATCATCATTTAGTTGGTTCAAACTATCATTTTAAGATATTTAATATCATACAAGCATTAAAAGATTATATCACAAAATTATGGAATACTTTAAATAACTGTATCCTTTTGCATATCTTACCTTTTGATTCCTGCAATTTAATCTAATAATTTCACCTTATCTAACTGAATGAAATGATTTAATGTTCTTTACATTTGACATGCATCACTAGACAAGAAGTTCATAAGTCTGGTAAATTTTCTTAATGTCCTCAGATATTTTGAAGGTCAGAAACTAATGATCCCATAAACTTGTTTGACATTCCTTATGCTTTTGAGCAGAATTTCCACAACGAAATCATTACTGAATACTGCTTTCAGGATGTAAAAATGTGTCTCATAGTTATGGCATCAGTACTATCTTTAGAAAATGAACTAAATGGTGAAAAAATGAGGTCATCTGAATCTTACACGAAAAAATGATTAATTAGACCTAAAAAGTAATTAAGTAAATCAACTATTCCCTGCAAAGTATTACAAATAAAACAAAATAAAATAAGAGGAGCAGAGAAGGTAATCCTACCAAGAGCACTATTGAAATCACTGTTGAGCAAATAGTGAAATAAATCACTATTATTAACCTCATCCCACCAATCCATTCACTTTCCAGTAGATCAATTGAAATCCCAAAAGCAAACAGTGAAAAGGAGACTGAATAAATCAATAAATACCACTATTAAGCCATCATTTGGTCAAAATAATTAGCAGATAAAAATGAGGCTTAATCAATCAAAGCTGTCACTAAACTGCATCAAATCAAAGCATGCAAAGTGCATTACCCACTGTGAGTCTCAATAGCCTCTATCTGTCTCAATGCAATCCATAACCAGAAAGTAATCATATGCCCAGGGACCATGGCGGGCCCTAGAAAAGATGGTATCCCGAGGATCAAAATCTCTGCCCAGTGAGCATATGGCGCCGCAAACCCAATTGGCGCTGTGTACTCATGATGCACCTTGTGAATTTTCTCGTACCCCCATTTGCAGTGCAGAAATCTATGGACCCAATAGTTCCCATAGTCCTCAACTATGAAATAAACCCCCAACTGCGCCGCGACTTCCCACAATGGAGGCAATGGCAAGCTTGTTCGTATCCCTATCATCTTCATTCAATCGAAAAACATAACAAAAACTAAAAATCAAAACGATTACCCAAAATTAATTGCATTAATCAGGGAATCCAACACCACGAAAGACAATTTCACACGACACTGGGAGAATGGAGTTGAATTACTGATTAACTGTTTTTTTTACCTTTATGGAAGGGTAGGAGACGAGCTGGAGGGGGCCCACGACGAGGAAGAACATGCGCATCACAGATTTGTAGCAGCGGAGGGTGTCGGAAAACGAGAGGTTCACTTTGGGTTGGATTTTGTAAGGCCCAACAAATTTCTTGAAGAAATGTTCGAGAAAGAGAGGTAGTAAAGGGGAAAACAGAGAAAATGAGGAAGAGGAAAATGATGTTGTGGCAGTATAGGAAGTAGTCGGATTTGTGGGCGGAGTAGTTGAGCCACAGGGTCTCCGCCGCCGTGAGGGATCTTCCGAGGGCGGTCTCCGCCGCTTCAACGGTGGCGTAGGGCAACATCGGCAGTTGGGTTTTTGCTAGTGTGTGTTTGTGTGTTTTGTTGGTGGGATTTTTGTTGGAAATGCGTGCATGTACTGATGCTACTGTGTTGGTTTTGCTGTCAGATAGTTTGTTAAAATATGCGGGAAAGAGGAGAAAGAGAAAGTGGGGAATATTCATATTTAAATGGATGCGTGTTGAGATGGACAGTGAAAATGTGAGAAAAGAAAAAAGTTGAGGGTGCTATTTTAGAGGAAAAATATATTTTTATTCATATTCGAGAGGTGGTTTTGCGGTCAATGCACTTTTTTTTTTACAACTCAATTTTGAAGCTAGCGTTTGACTATGAACATCACCTCCCTCGTTGTTGCCACGAAGGTAAACTACGTGATGTCTACGGACTAACCAGTATTGTGGTGAGATCTGCTGACGCATAACCAGTCATCTTAGGTAAAAGAACAAATATGTTCGATCCTCTAAATCTAATAATAGTTAATATCCTAACTTTAATTTCTCTTATTTCGCGTGGAGTGTTTGTAATTATTTTTATTTGTAACAAAATGCTAGTAATTTTTCAAAAAAGGGTTGGAAAGTGATTGAAAAGTACAACCGACGTGTATGTAAAATAGTGTTGAAAAGTTGGCATAAATTGAAAAAAAGTGTTTTTTTAAAAACATGAGAAGCATGTAATTTGTTGAAACTTCAAATCGGTAATTACAAGATTCTCAAGCCAATTAGGAAATGACAAAGGGGAGAGGGGAACGAAAATAAGAACGGGCTAATTCACGAGCTACTCGGTTAGCCAATCTCTTCACATGACAAAACTTATTATTAGGAAGGTCGTCCAATATTGATCTAATCTCAAATTATAATAGAAACAGGCAAAATAAATTGTGGATGAGATTTATTTAGTAATATCACACCATACTGTGAAAAAAAGGTTCTATAGTGGCTCCACATGTTATTATTTGGTTGCTTTGTATTGAAGTTTATTAATATGATATTTAGATTGTGATGTTTCAAAACTGGTTAGTTAAATTTATTTTAAGTAATCACAATTATATGACATCAGAATTGAGAATCAAATCATGGTAGTATAGAATTATTATAGTGGTTTGGTTATAAGTTTATAACACTCCAACACTCCAAGCAAATAGTGGCATAGTGCGCACAATATAATAACCAGCAAATATCAGTTTTGTGATAATTAATACACAATGCAGATCTGAGTAGTACTTTGTACACATCACGAAGCACCATCTTTCATTTAATTTATTAAATTTTGAAGGTTTTATTGAACCTTCTCTTACATATATTATAGGTATTCATAGTATAATAGTAGGTTCAGTTTAATTTGTTGTTTGTGGCCGTGAAGAATAGACCATAATGTGGAGCAGAGACTTAATTTGTTGTTTGTGGCCGTGAAGAATAGACCATAATGTGGAGCAGAGACAAAGGGCACCCTTAATTTATAATCCTGATAGGTTTTGTTTTGTCATTAACTTTTTTTTTTTTTTTTTGATAACTCAGTTTTTTTTTTTTTTTTAATAACTAGCCTGCGAACTACGCCCCGACTACCACCAAATCTTCACCACCGGGAACAATTTGATGGAGTTAGTGATTGAACCCCGACTCCATCCCACAATCGTTATTCAAAAAAAATTATGCCCACCCTGCAGTTTGTTTTGTCATTAACTAATTATATATATGGGCTTTGACATTGTCTTGTCCAAAAAGATTCTTTTGTGCAAGTTGGAATGACATCAGCTTTTCTTTTTCTAGATTTTATATTTGTTTTAAGATATAAATTATTATTTTTAGGAGAATACCAGTTAAAACTTATTTGTAATTATAATGGTAATATATTAATAGGTATGACATTTTGTTAATTATGTTTACATACTGGAAAATGACACAAACCGGATGTTTCTAGTGAAAACTTCAAATTCCAATGGGTGTTTTTACAGGGATGGGATCTCCTATTCCATTTTTTCTATTCCACTCCTATTCCATTGCATTGGATGAAATACACGTGTGCAAGATGATGTCACATGATGTCACAACTATACACGTGTCTTTCATCCAACAAATGGAATATGAAGTGGAATAGGAGATCTCAACCCGTTTTTACATGGATCTACCCTACCCTTTAATATTTACATCGATCACTAGCCGCCCCGGGGTGCTAGAGCAAAATTTTAAAATAATAATAATAGCGAAATGAAAATGTAAAACCTGTTACAATCGGTGATTTTTTTCCTTTTTTTTACGTACAGTTTAACTCCGCTCTTGGTAGGCCTGAGCGGCCCTCCCCGGACCTTATTGCAACTTGCCTGGTCGACCGCCAACCTCAGGGTCCTTGGTTTTTTTTTGGTGGAGGTATTTCATCCTCAGGTGCTGGAATCGGAGTTGCTATTTTTGATAATTCGGGCAGCTTTCTTAAAGGAATTTCTACATAATTTATGGGAATCTTGGATGCATCGGTTGCTGAGACTCTGGCTCTAAGGGAAGCTCTGCGGCTTTGCCAATCTCTTAACTTGAGCTTAATTGAAATTTTCGGAGATGCGACTGCCATCATACTGGCAATTAATGGTGAAGCTCTGTTTCCCGCTTCATGTATTGCGATATCAGATGAGATCATTTCCTTGAAGGCTACTCTATCCATTTCCAGTATCTCATGGATTCGAAGGCACAAAAATTTCGTAGCTCATTATTTTGCTTCTTTCGCTAAAAATATGTCTTCTAATTTTTGTTGGGACGTTGTCCCGGACTCTCTTTGTCAATCGTTGTTGGACAATTTCCAGCACCTTTAATGTTATAATCATTTTCCCCTCAAAAAAAAAAAAAGAAAAAACAATTGCTGACTAAAAGGAGAAGAGACACACATTCGTATAAGATCGAACCCGTCTAGAATTACTCAGTTAACTGATTGAATGATGTTAATAAATTTGAGATTTGTCATCTTAATTTGTCATCATTTTCAAATTTCTTTTACAATCTAAATACTTTGTTAAAGAAATTTCCTTATGCACTCAAATGAGATTGAAACCAATTGGCCTGAAAGCCAAGGCTGCGATTCGATGCGGGTGGAAATTGGAAAATTTCCGCTAGGTGGACGAAAAATACAGGAGTTTGAGATTGGATGTGGATGAACAGTAATTTTCGGTCGAAATTTGCAAAACTCTCTCCCTAGAAATCACTGTTGGCTTTTGAAATAGCCTTTCTTTTCTGACACGTCTGTCTTTTTGGACATTGAGTTGTCTTTTCACGTGGATGGCTTTTTCGGTTGCTGTGAAGTATGAATTCATCCATTCTTATTAATGTACCCCATTAGAGCAACTCCATTGGTTTTAACATTATTTATGGGATCCACATGCCACATCCTCATCCTATTAACACATTCCTTATATTAACACACCCTCACATTAGTTTTAACGTTAACATTCATTCTATGTGGGTCCTATTATCAACTCATTCACATTAATATATTTACATTAAAGAAAAGAAAACATTACTTTTGTAAAGCAAGGGCCCACATTTGGCCATTTGGTTTGGTTTAACGCGTTCAATCCTTTGAACGCTGAGGGGGGTTGGGGTGGGGGTTGGGTATTATAACACTCACCCACAATGGTGAATAACATTATTCAAGCGTTATTAACGGCTGAAAAAACACCGTTGGTGATGCTCTTATGTGCTGATGTGGAAGAGGAAAAATTTCCTCCACTAATAAATTAGTCAACAAAACCATCTTCATAACTTATTGTCAGGTCAAAGCCTATTTGGCACCTAAAACAAATTATATATTGTAATTAAATATACAAAACACATATATGTACAGTAACTAATTACAAATGTTTACATGAATTGGCAAAAACGTTTAGGTAGGGGTGTCAATTTGGGTTGGGTTCGGGTTCGTGGGTTCGAGTTCGCAAGTTCGTGTGTCAGAAATAGCCAACCTGGACCCAACCTGTTTAATTATTCGTGTCAGAATATTGAACCCGGGCTGACCTGCTTATTTCACAGGGAACCCGAACCCAACCCGCTTAACCCGTTTAATAAAATTATTTTAATATACATTTAATAGTTTTAACTGAATAAATTTATTTATTTTTTAAAATCAATCATTATCATACACTATTCGATCAATAAACAATATTACAATTCACAACATACAAAAAAAATAACATAATTGAATAAATAACATAACATATTAATCATATTTTGGGGACAATATAGACATGCATAATAATAACAAATAGATAATTAAGGAGGCTTTATCATTTGAGTTTTAAAGATTTGTCTTGTTTGTTGTTTTTTCTTACAATTAGTTATTTAGTTATTTTTTTTTTAAATTCACAAACGGGTTAGACGAGTTAAACGGGTCATAGTAGGTTGACCCAGACCCGACCTGTTTAATTGGCAGGTTAGTCTGGTCTGACCCAATTTCGACCCGGAGCCACGAAGCCTGGAACCATACCCATTTATTTTGTGTTTGGTTCGTGTCGGGTTTGTATGTCGGGTCCTAAATTGACACCCCTAAGTTTAGGCATAATCATAACATTATAATGGCATTGGATTCAACAATACTTTTTTCTACAATATTTAAATACAAACATCACATCGAAACCCAAAAAATATTTCATATCCAATCACAATTCTCTCTAAAAAAAACCATCACATCAACTGTCATCATTACATATACATTCACACTCTCAAAATTTTACAATTATCTCTTGAAAAATTTTATTTCACTATTCTCTAACAAAATGAAAATTTTCAAAATGAAAGTACATCCAATCGCTCCCCAAGTTTCTACCATTGAAGGACACTCTTGATCCCGTGAAACTCGTTTTCAAACATATCATTACTTTACTAATTTTTACGCTAAAAACACCATAAATCTATAATTTTTTTATTTCAAACTTATAATTAACATAGAACATAACTAATCCAAATATATATTTACTTTTACAAAGAAAATCAAATAAAAATTCCAATCCAAGTAAAAAGAAAATGATTTTGAATATAAAACCTATTAGGATCTAAATCCTGGGCTTGATAGCCTTTTAGTCTTTTCTCATGCTGAAGAGTCGCGATAAGAGGGCTACAACCTGACTTGGTAATATTTTATTTTCCAGTGCTAATTAATTGTTGTACTTTTGAATAGGGGTGACCACGGTTGCTCGAACCGTTCGATTCCAAAATCGCTTGTTCCGATTCCTCATTTTGGAGGAATCAGAATCGATGCCTCACGGTTCTGGTTCCAAAACCAGAACCAACGGTTCCGGTCCGATTCGAAACTCGGTTCCTCCACGGTTCCGGTTCCGATTTTAACCGGAACCGTTTGTTTATCTTTTGATAATTTTTTCATTTCTTAAGATAGTTTATCAATTTCAATTAAAAAAAGAAGGAAAAATAAAGAAAAAAACTTGGACTAAATATTCAATAAAATTTTATACTAAATATTAATAATAATATTAAACTATCTATATATACTATTAGAGTATAGAAAAATCAAAGTTCACATAGTTCGCTTATAACATTTGGTCTAAAATGTGTCTCATGTAGTGATGAAAATAAAATATCATAATAAACATTTAACATTTCTTCTAACATGTATTTACCAAAACAAAATTATTGGTTTTAACTTTTAACCTTAAAAAAACGGTTCCATCACGGTTCCACCAACGGTTCTAACCGCCGGTTCCACGGTTTTTAAGACCTAGGAACCGGAACCGGCCTACACGGTTCCGGTTCCGGTTTTGGACCCATTGACTACGGTTACGATTTAAGAACCGTTGACCACGATTCCAGTTCCGATTTAAAATCCGGTTTCGATTCCATTTGTTTGAATGAATGAGGTAGGTAATGAGCTAAACCATTCCCGAATTTTCATCAGAATGAATTAATTTTAAAAAAAAGTTTCTTTGGCAGATCTAATATTAATGAATTGACAATAAGTTGAAGATGCGAATCCTTGAATAGCCAATTAATACCAATTACGTGGCCTCAATTTTGATATGATGCAAAAACTCAACTGCTCAAGCCTGCCAGGAAATATCATGTTCAATTTAATTTTATTTTTTGCTTTTATTTTTGTCGTTGAGTATTTTTTTTCTGGATTCAATTCATTTTATTGGCTTTTATACTTTTTAAAAGCTTGCATCATTTCCAATCATTTGTCCTATCCACCGTAAGAGAGCATTATTGTATCTTATTGGATTTTATATTTTCTCTTTGGGTGATATATTTATTTAAATTATATTTTCGTGCAATTCTTCTTGATCAGTTTTTCTGCTTTGTAAAATTTATAATAATTTCTCAATAATGTCAAGAACAAACTATCAATAAAACACAATTTGATAAATCAGAGCATGTGAACACTTGAAAAACCAAAACTGGAGTACTGTAGAGTATTGTTGTCCTAAATTTAAGATTCATGATCATAAACCAATGACCTTGTAGTCAGTGACGAAGTCAGAAATTTCGAATAGGGGAGCCCAACTAATATTAATATGAAAAGAGTTCATCGGATTTTTGATCACTACTACATAATAAATATAGTTTTAACCATGTTTTTTTAGCTCTTTTTGAGTTCAAATTTTCAATTTGTCTTTTTTTTTTATTTCTAGGGATCGGTCCACGACTCAGTACCGAAAAATATACCGCATCAATTTTTTGAAATATAATTAAGTACCTCATATGAGAACACAAAAAGAGTATAACCGTGTCAAAATGACTAAAAAACATGTTTTCAAAAAATATATCTATTTTTAATTTTTACAAAACATGCATAAGTGGACAATTGTCCACTACCACTTATAAAAATGAAAAACAATACATCAAATTTAAAATAGGTAGAAGTTTTGATTAAGCCATTGTATTAATTCAATCACATCTTAATATTCAATAATAAATAACAAAACACAATTACATCAATATTAGGGCTGTGCACGGGACTTGGAGATTACCGAATCAACCGATATCCGGACCGAAAGATCTCCGAACCGAAAATATCCATAGACTTTTTGACTTTATCCGAACTGTACCGTACGGAAAATATTTATGGTATGGTTCTGGAGATTTTCAAATATCCGTACCGAGAACCGTACCGAACCACTCCGAACCGAGGACCGAAACTAGAACCGATTTTTAAAGATTTTATATAAATACATATACATTATTTCTATGTTGTTATTATTTTGATATTGAATTAACTACAAACTATTTGAAATTAAATTGAATATAAAGCATATTTTTGAATATAAAACATATTTTTGAAAAAAAATCATAATACTGCAACTATTATGAATTTTAAAAAACTTTGATATTAATAATAAAGTAAATAATTTGAAATTAAAATTAGCTAAATAATTAGTAAATTGCACTTAAAAGAGAAACAAGTAATAGTATCATATTACAACAATATAAAAAAATCATATTTTAATTTTTTTACCACATCACATAAATTGTAAATATAATTTTATTGATTATGTTAAGTTGTTAAGTATGAGACATTGAGGTTATAAATTTATAAAAGTTTTTATTTCATTGTAATTTATAAAAACTATTAGTTTATTATATATGTTCTATGTCAATAAAAGGACAATTGCCCAGATAATATATTATTATTGTATTATAGAGGTTATTATGTTTAGAATTTTGGATTGTGTTATCTATTATAGTTTTAGTTTTTATTTTGAGACTACGCTAAAAAGATACTAGAACTCTAGAAGTATATCCGTTTGGTGATTTTTATTTTAATTTTCTTTTTTTTTTTTTTCCAGATTTGTATGATTTATTTATGGCTAATCTCCGAATCTCCGTCCCGAATCGAACCATACCGTCTCGTCCCATTAGAACCGAATCTCCGTCCCGAACCATCCCGAACTTTCGGTACGGTTCGGGATGGAGATTTTTTTCTATGATTCGGTTCTGGAGGTTTATTTTCAGAATCTCCGAACTTCGGGACGGTTCTGGAGATTTTCAAATCTCCGAACCGTCCCGCACCGTGCACACCCCTAATCAATATACAAAAAGGACAAAAATAGAGACACAAGAGAATAATGAAAAAATTCAAGTTAATGTTTATGGCGGAACTTAAATAATGTACAAAAAATTTAAGAAAAGGGAAAAATGATCAAGACCATATTTTTCAGGATTCAAAAATGAAAATAAGAAAGGGGAATGCAATATAATTGAAGAACTTTTTTTTTCCCATTTTTTTATTTTTTTTAAATTAAAATGTGAAATGACAAAAATACTCCCTACTTTTTTTCAAATTTTTAGGGGGGACCAGTGCCCCCCTCAGCTCCCACATGGCTTCGTCCATGGTTGTAGTTGTAGCCTAATTGGTTACAATTGAGGTTATCTTTGGCTTCTCTATGAGAGGTGAAGGGTTCGAGCTAGCTCCCGGGTATATTAATGATGAAACTATTAATATTGAGGGCTTCAAGCGGCAGTCCAAGGGTTGTTTCCTCGAGAATTGGTCATGTAGGAACATGTAATCTCGATTATAAAAAAAATCATGATCATGCAGCTAGGATATGCATTATCTCAAATGTAAAAAATTAATGATTTAATTTGACATGAGTAATGTGTCACGTCACATATGCATAGTAATTTCAACTTTTTTTTTAAGTTTTATGATGTGCCAAAGAACTAAGTCGTTTCAGAAGTATTTTACGATATGATGTGTCGATGAACAAAATTTGTTTTGTGAGTTGGAACTTTATTCAACCCTTTTTTGAGAATAATTAGTATTAATTATTTGTTTTGGGAAGAATTAGTATTAATTTGGGATTATTGAGTTGGAGGCCTACTTAATTAGCCTAATTAATTTAAGAAAACGATATTCATTATTCAGTATAGGACTAGGGTCAAGTCACATTCCATCTATCATCTAATGTTAGAAGTATTTTAGTGATCATGATTAGGGTTTAGGAAAGCTACTTTGTTAATGTTTGAATTTCCTCAAACATTATCTTTTCTTTCTTTCGAATTTTTCTTTCAGATTTCTGGTTTCTTCTTGTGATTAATCTTGCTTTTTTTTTACAGGAGTTATGTTAGAAGTTTAAATTCAGTTTTCTAACTTTACTAACTCCTTAGAAGTTTATGGTAGTTGGTGGTTTTTTTCCTTAAATCTTGCAGGAAGTTTTTCTCTTATTCCACTTTCCCTATTTCACTCCTATTCCATTGTATTGGATAAAATACACGTGTACAAGATGATGTCACGTGATGTCACAAGTGTACATGTGTCATTCATCCAACATATGGAATAGGGAGTGGAATAGGGAAAGTGGAATAGGAAATCTCATCCCTAAGGAGTATTTGTTGGATCTTTCCAAAAAGATGAACAGAGATTAGTTTGACATTATATGCTAAGTACATGATGATCATAATTAACAAAGTCTTCCTTTAAAGATACATTTATATATAAATTACCATAAAAGGTTAAATTTCTATTGTAGTTCTCTCACTATTTCCTTTTTTTCAGGTTACATTTCTATTCTCATAAAAGGAGTATTTTTTTTCCTTAAATGATGTGCATCATTATTTTGAAAATATCAATTATTGATGATGATTTATAAACAATTATCAACCACTCACAAAAGTCAACAATTGTTAATTAACTAATTAAATATTTAGCTACTACGGAAAAATTAAACTTAACCTCAATTTTGTTAATCCACAAAAACATTTTGTTCGAAAATGTGTTTGGTGAAATCACATTTTGAGAGACAAACTAAATTCTTATTCTCCAAACACTTATTAATTATTATTTTAATATAATCACAATAAAAGCATAAAACAACCTTCATAATATATTTTTTAATAACTTGGGAGTAGTGGTTGGAGGGGATGTGATAAATTTCAATAAAACAACCTTCATAAGAATTTTTTTAATAAATTGAGAGTAGAGGTTGGAGGGGAGGAGATAAATTTCAAATAAACTGAAAGATACATGTTCGAACTGTGGTCAACACCCTACAAAGGATGATCGATACCACCTGAGCTACAAGCTCGCGGTGATCAACAACCTTCTTATCTATGGTAAAAATTGTTCCCTAAAAAATAAAACCAAACTCATTAATTTTTTGTATTTTTCAGAAATAAAATACATTACATCATTATTTTTCAACAACTCATCCAAACACATTTTCATCCTCGTACATTCTTCGAACACTAGCCATCAAAGTACATTATCAAATATTTTTTCTCTGACCTACATACATCGAAATTAATTTTAATATTCTTTTAATGTTTTAACTTTTAGTCTTTTACATTGGTATAGATGTACATGTTTAATTTTCTGACTATACCATGTCATTAATAAATTCTCCTTTTTTTCACAAGTAATAATTGAAGTTATCATTTAAGTGAGAAAAAAAAAAAAAAATGTAAACCTAAAATCATGATGGCAAACTTGATCTGTGATGATAAAATGAAAAAAAGATGAGATATCAATTTACCAATGCAGCTTTCAATATTGTCTGCACTAATGTGAAACATGATTATGTCCTTTTGAATAGGAAAAAAGTTAGTGCACTACGATATATATTGATCCCTCTAATATATATCCTCAAGGGCCTGCTGTTTTTCACCAAAGGATCATAGAATGACATTGACGTGGCACGAGCTGACTAATGTTCATTTAAAAAGGTATTTTATGTATTTTGGACTTTTGGTTAGCACCAAAAGCAACATGGTTGTAGACGCTTAAAAACCATCGTCCATTTTTTTCAGCTTCATATATAGTTGAGTAATGTTAATCTGAAGGTATTATGTATTATGGTTTAACAACTTAAAAACTATTGTCAAAAAATGGTCTTGGAAAAGCGCCTCTGACAAAAAGAGGCTTGCCTCTTGCTTATATGCCACGTATTAAAGTGATATGAGTGATTGTTTGACCTTTCGTTTCGCTCTTTTTTACTTTTAGAGAGAATAATGTGGAATTTTTTTTTTTGAAAAATGAGAATGAATTTTGAGAGTGTGATTGAATATAAGATGAAAATGTGATGATGAGTTGATGTGATAGTTTTTTTAGTATAATAGTGATTAAATATGATTGGTGATTTGAAAAATAAGAGAAAGTGATCAATAGTGTATTTGTGATATGATTGTATAATAATGATAATTTGTGTGATATTTTTTTGTTTAAAATTATAATTGAATGTGATTGATAATATGAAAAATGAGAAAAGTGAATAGTGTATTTTTAATTTTTTTTACAAGCAATCACATATACAAAATTTTGTCCAAAAAAGTGAAAAAGATGAAAAACCCCTCACAAGCAAGCGCTCCCTTAGCTTCTGCCCAATATATATTGTTTGTTTCGGTTTGACCTCTCAGAAAAAAATGACTTATACCATATACTTATAAGCTATAGTTCACTCACGTAAGCACTTAATCATAGAGGTGTCAAACGGGACGGGTTGACCCAGTGCCCGTCCCCAGGCCAAATAGTGGTCGGACCGCTATTTTTGAGTCCGGCCCCGTCCATAAAATGCACAAAAATAATCAGGCCAAATAAGCTCGATTTATTGCGGGCCTAAAAAAACAAAGCTCAATCCAGTCTTTTTATCGGGTCGGGCCAGAATTGACAACTCTACTTAATCAATGTGGAATTGTATCCTTCCAAAACACAAGTTTATCATAAGACACTTTAAGTAGATTAAATATTAAAGGTTTCATCAAGTAATATGGAATTTTTCATTGTTTACTAATCCAGTCTAATGAAATCCAAACCGGGCATGTTATTGCATGATAGGCCTGTTCGTTCAAAGGATTGGGCCTTGGCCCAACAAATTAAATAAACATCAAGCTGGAACGACCCAAGAGTATCATAGTCTTCCCCAATCCAAAACAGTCTTCACGAAGAACTCAAAGAATGTCGACTTCAATACATGTGAAGAGCCACAATCAACATCACCAAAAAAGCGAAAAAATCAAAGATTAAAAAAAAAAGAAAAAAAGAAGGTCAACAATGTGGACGAATTAACGATTTAACGGCCATCTTACGCGATCCCCCAAATACACACACAAAAACAAATACCTCTCCCAGCAAGCAACTTCCTTTGTCACCTTCAATATATACATATATATATACACACATACATACAACATCCTCTGTATCTATTGAAATCTACTTCCAACTGTGTTCATATATGTCAGAGAGAGATTTGAGGAGAACGGTTAGGGCAAATCGGAGAGCGATCAGTAATAGCAGAGTACTTAGACCATCGCCGTCGCCTGCGGCTCGCCGGAGAATCAGGGCGGTCGGTGGGGGAAAGTTGTGGAGGCCTTCGGAAAAAGTTAAGGGTTTGAAGAGAAGCAAGTCGGAGCCGTCACTATGGAAATCAGGCGGAGAGGTGTCGGCGGCGGTGACTGAGGAAGAGGAGGGAGTGCTTTACTGGCAGCGCACTTGTACGGACCTTTTTTCGTCTCCGAACAATTCGGCGCCTCGATCTCCGCGGAGATGTTCCGAGGTAATTTTCTTAATTATTTAAGGAATTAAAAATATTTGTCCCTTGTGATTGGCTGATTTCTTGCCCCACTATTATTAGAAAATGTTAATAAGAGAATTTTATTTTCTCTATACACTGAATTACAGGATTACATTTAGTTTTTCTTTTCTTTTATTAAATAATTTGGGAGTAGTGGTTGGATGAGAGGGGATAAATTTCAAAAAATAGGTTCGAACCCTCGTCAACAACAAACTCTTGCAAAGAGTGATCAATACTCAGGGGTGTAGCCAGCCGACTCTGTTACCCCTAACACAAAACCTTTTTCACCTTAGCCCAACTATTTTTTCCCCTTAAATAAAACAGATAATTTTTTTTTGACGAAGTCTCAAAGATGTCGTTTTTGTTCTGAAGTTGGCATATCCATTTATCACTTTGTCACGTTGGCAAATGTGTCTTTAAGCAACTTGCACGTAGCTGTTATATGTTGCTGTAAAACCCAAAAATTTACCATGACATCTAGTTTGTTGTTTTGCAGGGGTATAACAAAGACGCCAAGGTTGTGGTTAATGTGACCGTTGAGGGAAGTCCTGGACCAATCCGAACCATGGTCGAATTAGGATCCAACGTTGAGGAGATGATAAAGCTAGTGGTTAACAAGTACAAAGAAGAAGGACGAACGCCTCGTCTAGATAAAGATGCAGCTTCGACATGTGAATTACACCACTCTTATTTCAGTCTTGAAAGTAAGTTCTGGAAATGTTTTCAGTCTCCATATATAACTAGTTGTTTTAGTTCTTTCTGCTGCCTATTTATCATGTTGACATGTCTTATTTTCTTATTTTTGTAGTAATTAGTTTAATGGTTCTTGATTTGTGCGTTTGAGTAGCACACCACTTCATTAGGACTTACAATGTCGACTCTGTTTGTTTCCTTATAAATTTCATTTTGTTACTAAAAAAAATCTATTTAGTATCTTTGGTTAGCTGTAAAACTATCTGGATTGAGTTTTAAAGTTTTAGTTGTGATTGTCATGAAGAAGTTGACTTAATTTGTGCTGACATGATAAGTTGACACAAACCTCTGATGAATGCAGATGAACGTGTCTTTTAGGTTTCTATGTCGTAAGCTTTTTGCTTACATAAACTCAGTCAAGACACAATACATTCACAAATAAAAAATAAGGGGAAAGGTTTTATCCTTCTTTAGTGTAGTGTGGATTAATAAGAGCATCATATTACAACTGTTTCTTGGTTAATAAGATGAAACCATGGATACTTAGGATTGGTATCAACAATTATCAACTTTTCAACCCATCAATATCATGTACTGATTTTTGTGTTCTAGAGATGGATAAATAAGCATCATATGTCCTCAAAATCACTAGTCTTTCAAAACAATGTTAATATTAGTTCAATCACTTTTGTGCATATATAGGCTTGAGCAAGTCAGATTTGATCGGTGATGTTGGCAGCCGAAGCTTTTACCTTCGCAAGTGTAACAGCAGCGGCCTTAGTGATGATAATCGATCCGATAAAACTTGGGCTTCCTCAAATCAGCAGGAAATCTCAACTCTACCTTTCCTGCCAAGTTTCATGGATCGAAAGATGAAGAAACTCATCCGAAGAACACGAAATTTTTGGAAATTTTTTGGCTGCATCCCCTGTACCGGATAGTTGCAGCCCACAAAGTTGCCAGAGCGACATAATATTATGTTGTTTGCCCTGACAAAAAAAAAAGCCCTGTTCTAAATGTGAATGTGTGTATTGGGAAAATTTTAGGACAGGAGACTGATATAGTGCTATAGTTTTTTGTCAAATGACAAATAATGTGAATATGGCGTACAAAGCTTGTATAGCTTTGGGAAACGACTAGTTTCCCATTGGCAAGGCAGGAAAATGGAGATTGAGGGTCCCAAGTATTTTGTCTCATGTCGAAATCAAACCAATATTCAATTTTGGTCGGCAAGACTTGGTTTTGGCGGAGCAATTATTTATGAGTAAAATAGTATCTGATCTATGGTCGGCAAGAATTGGGGTTTTGAATTGATAGAGAAAATATTTACGGGGAAAATAATATCTTATGATTTTTTTTGTTCTTTTCATTTTGTTAAGTGACAAAGAATCCGTCATTGTAACAAGAGTTTTTCTAATACTAAATGCAAAATCATGTGCCTTTTGGAGTTTATTTTATTGTGAGAGCTATCTAACAAAACGAGTTGTTCTAGAGTTTGTCAAAATCGAAATCTTACCATCAACATTTTTTTTTTTCCTTTTTTGACGAAAAAAGGAATTCATTAATTCATGTCGTCAAGAACTGACGGTCGAAACCACAAAATATTATAGAAATATGATTAAATAATATCAAATAGATATATATATGGTGATATATTATAAAAGTATAATTTTCTTTAATTTCATAAATAAAATAAATTATCAATAGCACAGCAACCAGGTCTTTCTCAAACAACGTCAATACCTTCCATTTTCCTTGACAGCGGGAGCTCTCTGGACACAAAGCTTTCATAGTTAGCCACATTAAACAATATCTTTATTATTATTATTATTATTATTATTATTATTATTATTATTATTATTTTTTTTTTTTTTTTCCAGGATAAACAGCCAAGAATAACAGTTAGAACAATTTACAGATAAACAAGACAAGTAACATATAAAGATTGGTCTATTATCCCCTCCAGTGATTAAAATTTCAAAATACAGACTTCAACTCGAGACTTGAAAAATGTAACAATTCGCATGAATCATTATCTTCGAGAAAGATCCCACCCAGGGTTGCACAACATAAAATTGTACAAACAGGTAAGTCTGACAGAAGTAAAATTCTACAAACACAACTTTTTAAACCATTATATTATATGCCGGCAACAGTAAATGCTCGGAATTGTGACGAACAAAACACTCTCTTACCAGATTTTGTGATCCTCAAATCATAATCACTTCATCAGATGAGGGAAACAGGTGTAGAGATTAAGATTTACGATGATAGGCTCCGGTCTGTTCCTCGCATTTCACCTCTAACGAAGTGCACATGAATATCTGCATACACAACCTTCCACTGCATACAGCAATTCAACAAAGATCAATTAATTGATCAATCAATACAATAAAAACATCTAAAAATCAAGGGATAATTACAAAAAGTACCCCTGAGGTATGACCTAATTACAAAAAAACCCAGCTAACTTTCAAAATTACAAAAAGTACCATTGAGGTTTGATTCAGTGTTAAAATAAAGGGGTAAACTGTAACATTTTTATAAATATGAGGGGGGATTTTGAAATATTTTTTGCTTATGAAGGGGGTAAATGTTAGACAAAATAAAATCTTGGGGTATTTTTTGTAATTTCAAAAGTTAGTTGGGGTTTTTTTGTAATTAGGTTAAACCTCAAGGGTACTTTTTGTAATTAACCCAAAAATCAAATATGGAAACACTTAATTCAGATCAAGGAGTGACAAGAGAGGTAGACCTAAAAGCTATAGTTCGGACGTCACACTAAATATTAAAAGAATTATATTACAATTAGCCATTAGGGAGTGTATGCAAAAACTTCGTCTTTATAAAAGAAGTAATTTATTGTTGTAGAAGTAAAAAATAGTCGAGAATCAGAAATTATAGTGTATGCAAACATAAGTTGAAAGTTGATTAAGTTGAAAGAGAGTGTTTAGGGAATAAGTTGTAAAAAAGTTTTTACATATTTCAGAAAATTATACAATCAGATGCACAAATTGACATTTGAAAACATAAAAACCATCTTTTTAAGCCAAAAGTCGAGAGACACTTTTTTAAGTCATTGAAAACACTCTCTTGGTATAATGCAGCAAATTGCATATTTAAGGATAACCAAAAAGTAAGCACAAATTGCAACAGAATTGCACAAAAATTGTAAAATCATTTCTTCCACTTTTAGGCCAAGGAATTGGATCCGGTAAAACAGATGTATGAATTGATAGGAACAATCATGTTGAGTTCACAAAGAAAATCACCTTAAATACGTGCGAAATCAATCATCAACCTCCGCTCTGATCTCCTTGACAAGCTCCTCCTTGTATTCTTCAAACGAACCTGGGAATGCCTCAACAGTTCCATTTTCCACCACCCATATTTCACTTCTTTCTTCATTTTCACAGACACGTGATATAAGCCTAGAGTCATGACTGACTAGGACAACACCACCAGTGAACTCATCAAGTGCGTCTGCCAAGGCATCAATACTTTGCATATCCAAATGATTAGTCGGCTCATCTAATAGTAGAATGTGTGGCTTAGACATGGATATGGAAGTGAAAACCACCCGCGCTTTCTGTCCTCCAGATAGTTTTGCAATCGGCGTTAAGTGATTGTGGCTGGGAAGTCCGAATTTACCGAGCTTTGCCCTAACAGCCTCCTGCTTGCTAAGTCCCTCTTGATCTGGATGTAAGCGAAGCAAATATTGAACTGGAGTTTCATCCATTGTCAGTAGATCCACAAAATGCTGTGAGTATCTACCAATCCTCAATTTCTGACTTCTTCTTACTTCACCCTCGGTTGGTTCTAAATCTCCAGCAAGTAGGTTGAGCAAGGTCGATTTTCCAGCTCCGTTGGGCCCGACAATTGCGACGCGGGTCCCCATGTCAATGCCTACATCCACATTAGAAAGCCTGAAATCCTCTCTATTAGGATAGCTAAAGCTAACTTCAATTAGCTGCAAAAGTGGTGGCGTTAACTCTGTGGGCTCAGGGAAATGGAACTCCACAGTGTAATCTCTCCATTTCTGGGGGGCTTCTGGTAATTGCTCATCTTCAACAACCTTTCCTTTACCCTTGTTCTTTGAGGCTTCCTTGGCAGCAGTAAATTTGGCTCGATCTTTGACCTTTTCCTGCTGAGCCCGACTCCCGGATCTCTTAGCGGCTTTTACCTGCTTGTCATAAATCTCAAACTTCTTATTCATCTCTTTGCGGCGCTGCTCGTATCCAACTTCAAATTCATCAAAATTTCCCCGATAAAGGTGGAGTTTCAAATCATGGAGATGAATAATTTCATTGCAAACCGTGTTAAGAAAATCTCGATCGTGTGAAACGACAACAAGAGTTTTCTTCCACCTGCATAAGTATTCTTCTAACCATAGAACAGCCCGGAGGTCAAGATGATTGGTAGGTTCATCCAACAGCAACAGAGTTGGCTGCACAAAAAGTGCTCTGGCTAATGAGATTCTCATTCTCCAACCACCACTGAAAGACCGTGTTGGACGGCCCTGCATATCCTTAGTGAAACCCAACCCAGCAAGAATCTTTGAAGCTTGAGCCTCAGCAGCATCTGACCCCATCAGCTGCAACTTCTCATACAATTCAGAAAGCTTCTCTCCCACGTCATTTCCTTCATCATCATCTTCCTCCTGCTCACCAGTGGACATATTTGATGCATCCTGCAAAGATTCAACTTCTTGTCGCAGTTTAATGAGTTCTTCATTGGCTGAAACAACTGCTTGAAGGGCTGTTCTATCATCACCAACGACCTCTTGTTCAACCAAAAGTACATCAATGTTTTTAGGCACAGGTATCTTTCTCCAAGCAAGAAGCTTTAATAGGGTGGACTTACCCATTCCGTTGGGCCCTACCAGTCCATATCTCTTTCCATGAGAAATTTTTACTGATGCATTCTTCAAGAGTTCTTTCCCACGAGCAGAAACAGATAAATTTTCAATTGTTATATCTTTGACATTGGCGTCGGCATCATTCTCGCCATCAAGAACAGAAGCCCGGCTACCAATTACAACAGTAAATGCATCACGATCATCCTTGAGGGCCTCCTGCTTGGCCAGCTCTACAGCCTGATTAGCAACCACGTCCTTTTTTTCTCGTTTCTTCAACTCTTTTTCACTTATAGATATTTCAAGAGGCTTTGCAACACTTCTATTCTGTCGGGTAGGCTGTTTGTGAACCTCATTCTGCTTTTGCTCTTCTTCAGATTCCAACACCTCATCCTCTTCATCTGAGGATGGAAGATCTATCCCATCAATATAAGACGGGAGTTTTGGAGCAGCTTTTGGCTTGGGTTTACCAGTGGCGGTTGATCCTTTCTTTGGCTTATCAGGTTTTGCGTCCATGCTGGCAAGCATCGCAGATACTGATAGCTTCTCCTTACCACTCTGCTTAGCCTTTGTGCCATTGGCACCATCATCTGATTTCTTCTTTCCCATAGTGATGCCTGAACACCAGAATTTAAAAGTAAACTATTAATATTGGAATGAAAGTTGGGATTAAACTGCATTTTTCCTGAATCTGTTAACTGATGGGGTTCAATTTGGGAGATTCAATTTAGGGCGATAAGGCCAAGCAATTCAATACTGCATTTCCCAAAACGAACTAAAGTATTACCAAACACAGAAAATCGACAAATTCAGTTTGGTTTCGGTGAAACCAGATTTTCTCCAAAAAGAAAGAGAACATACATTAGTAAAAATTCGATCCGGTATTCCAAAAAGCAAAAAATACACCAAGAAACAATAATCCCTGTACATAGCTACCGAATTATTCACACATAAATTAGAATAACAATAAAAGGTAAACCAGAAGAACTAATAAAATTACCTAATTTGGGAGGCTAGGGTTTTGATTTAGGGCTTTCGGGAAAAATTGATGCAGAGAGCTTGGTGGGCGACGGCCGATAGGTGGCAGACGGATGGCTGACGATGGCGACTGATAAGGAGAGCGGCGTGCAGCGGCAGCAGAACAAGGCGGCTCGTGCCTGCTGGAGATAAAGAGAGTAATAAATAAGAAATTTGGCCCTGTTAAAAGAAAAAAAAGGTTGATTTATTAGGATGGATTTTGAACTTGACTAAAAATATAAAAATAAAAATAAAAGAGTAAACATTTTTCACATTTATTCTAGGGAGGTGGTCTCTTATTGATTGTATATATATATATATATATATATATATATATATAAAAATTCGGCTTTCAGGAGAAGCTCTTGTCTGTCAAGACCAAGACCGCGCCGCCCAAGACCACCCTGGATCTTGATTCCCCCAAGAACAAATTCCTGCGTCCGTCTCCTGGAGATTGTCCAAATTATTTCCTACATCCAAACTTCTTATTTATAATATTGTCCAAATTGTTTCATGAATCCTACCATATCCAAAATTCTTATTTGAAAGGGATTTGATTATGTTTGGTAATCAAGTAATCTAATTTACTAATGGAATATATTATAATTATATATTTATTTAATTTCCAATAATACAGTAAAAATTATTGTATAATATGATAAATTTATGAAATTAACTGATATTAATATATTTGTCCAAGTTTAATGAAAGACTATTTTCCATAAATCCTTAGAAAGCCAAAATATTATTTTTAAATTATTTACGCTATGATGGTGAATTGAGGACACTATGAAGCTATAATAATAAACTTCAATAAATATTGTCAAGAAAAAAAAATTAAATTTTAATAAATCGGATAAATAATTAAGTTATTTAATTAATTTAATCGACTAATTAATTTGGACATGACTCCTCTATAAATTTGGTATTTCACTCTTATAAATATATAATATCTTAAAGCGAAAGGTAGATCGCACCCGAAAAGATTCTGAGTGAGCAACACCGGAACATTCCTCCTCTTCTCCTTCCCCAACCCGGTAGAGTTTCAGGTCCCATCAGCTCCGATTCTTTTCTTGTGAGCTCAAGCACCAGGGGCGCGTACTACGCACCTGGGGCTCCACATCATAATCTCCCTCTCTTCCTCTACCTTGCACTAGCTCTCAAAAACAGTTTAAGTGTTTAACTGCATTAATAACTAAAAAAAAATAAGTACAGAAAATAAGAAGAAGGAAATATGGGAGATGTGTGGGCTTGGGTTCTATTCTTCTTCATTCTCATTGCGCTTGTCGTTATGCTAGTTTTCCAGGTTATTTTTTTTCCACAACCCTAATTTTATTTTTCTGTGTTATTTTGTAGCCTTGATTTTGTTGGTAGTTTATATGATTTTCAAGAATTGGCAGAAAGTTTAATTCTTTCTGTGATTTTTGTGTTTATGTGGTTTGTTGGATCATGTTGCCAGTTATTTAGATGGATATATGTTACGTTGACTTTGAAATATGAAATATTTGTGTAAATTCTTCTTGTGTGCTTGCATAATGCTATGGTAAATTTTGCATGAACTAGTTCTTAGAGATGGGATATTGTTAATTTGTTATCTCCTTGTCAGTTTTGGAGAAGTTGATGTCTTTAAGTTTTTTGGTTGGCAAGGATATTTTTTGTTAAATAACTTTGACTGTTTTGGATGGAAAACATATTATAGGGATGAATTTGGTTGTCTTTGTTAACACGAACGATTTCGTCTTTGAGAAACTACCCGAAAGAAAGTCTGGCTTCTTGAATCATATTATTGGCGTTCTGAGAATGAGACATGAGGAGTTTAATCTTGTGCCTCATTTTGTAATAGGGAAAAAGTTGCTTCTCATGCGTCATTTTCCTTGTACTCTACTTTAACTGCAGTTATTATGCTTCGGGCAAGACTTTGTTAAATGCCTCTATATCAAGAAAAATGCTTTTGTTTCGGAGTTTGATTATTGTTTAAACTTTATGCAGCTCATGTGCTTGGCGGATCTAGAGTTCGATTATATAAATCCATATGACACTGCTTCTCGAATAAACACGGTGGTTTTACCTGAGTTCATCACACAAGGAGTTCTATGCTTCCTCTTCCTTGTAACAGGGCATTGGATTATGGCACTCCTAAGTATCCCTTACCTATACTACAATGTGAGATTGTAAGATCACTTTGCTTTTGCTTGAATATAAATTGACTTAATTTAAATGTATTTAGGCATGTGTGCATGTAGTCAAAGCATCATGGTCTTGTTTATAGCAATATAGGCACTGCATTCATGTACTCAGAGGCCAGAGCAGCATAGTAGAACTCTTTATACGCCGATATTGATTGGGTGGTGACATGTATGTCCTCTGCCCATTTCAATGAAGTTTGTTCGGAGTTTCATTTAGGCTGCTTATTTACAAGAGTTCGTTTCTTGAAGGAATAGTTTTAACTTCCACTTTTCGATTTCATTTTTCATTCGAAATTTGCTTCAAATTTCTGAGGAAAATGAGACTGCATCTTTTAGTTCTCTGCATATGGTTGGTACTTACTCAAGATATATTTCCTCTTATCTATCTTTGCACTGAGTAGCACAGAGTAATTTTATAGAACTGTTGATATATGATTAACAGAATGGAAATTTTGGAGTAGGACGAAATTATATGCATGTCATGCCTGTTAAATTGCTTTGGGTGATTGGGTCATAAACTAAAACCCTTTGCAGTGCTGTGAGAGACGAGATAGTAAGTAGTTCCCCTCAAGTAGTGAAAATCTTCCAGGTTCTTTGGATTTAATTGTAAGGTTTCAAAATTTTGTACTGATTTTGTGGAAACAAGTAGGATATATAAGTTGGTGTTCCTGAGGGAGGGTATAGATAAGTTATAAATCTTCTCTTTCTCCATTGCATTGAAGCTTGTTTTGCCTGCTTCAGAGCAACTTTGCTTTTCAACTTATGGAGGCCATTTGTTTCTGGAAGGTGGTTGCGCCTGCATGATAGAGTAGCCAGATGAAGGACCAAATCTTAAAATTAACATATGTACTTACTGAATGGGGTGAATTAGGTGCGGGCCTAGAAGAACTCGTAAACCACCTCAAAACTGCCAGGTCCAAAATACTATAACATGAGACCAGCTGCGCAAACCATTTAAGTGCATAAAACCAGCCGACCCGACGTGGGGGGCAGGTTTGGGGGGTCAACTTAATCCATTTATGTATAGATTATCAACAAATGGAAATTTATTGTTGATCCATCTGATTCTTTCCTTGCATGATTGTTACATGATGAAACAGCTGCTGCTGTTGCATTGTGCTAAACTTATATTAAATGTCGATAAAATTTGTCAATTGGGATTTGATAGCACCTTTCAGATGTTTATATGGCCTTGTTTCATTCATCCGAGAAATAAAAATTTCTCGTATATTTTGTCTTGTGGTCTCTTGCTGGGAAGCTTGAGGGATGAAACATCCATTGGGAGTCTTGAGATAAAAAGTAGCATGTTGTAATAGCACAAAGATGATTGGCGAACCTGTTGAAATATAAAATAGGATTCTTACTGGGGACCTAACTCTCTATCATAGGTTTTGGGGTCACCGAGAATATTAACTGACAAATTTCAAGAAAATTTCAAGAGTACTTTGTATTGTGTAAATGTATAACAGATCTTATTTTAGTGGGCATCTCATTTTTCCACCCTGAGTTTCCAGTGGCGGAAACAGAGAGAAACAAGTCACTCATGGGAAGATTGATATAGTGTTATGAGTGCTTGTTGCCACAGATTATTCAATTTGCTAAGAATGAATATCTGAAATTGTTGGACTTTGATCAACCTCAAGCAACAATAAAGCAACGTGCTGTAGACATTGTTCTTACCGACTCATGACCATTTCATTATTGTTTAGTCGTCCCAATACCTTGTAGTGAGTAAGATAGTGTGGTCATAAAATTAGGAAATGCACCAAACAACACAAACTCGAACCAGCTGAGGACCAAATTTTCAATTATCAGCAAAAAAAAAATGATGTACAGGCGGAGAGCAATAGCATAATTGCTCATTTTTGTTCAGTAGCGTTAATTCTTAGTGGATATTATATAATAATATCTATAATGGTGAACACTTTTTAGTCTATGTAATAAATAGAAATTTCTGCCGTGTACGGCCTAATGAATGCTCATGTGAATTTCTATATTTCCCTTGTCTCTTTCTTTGTTTCCCATCTGTCTTTCAGCATGAGCTGATAAAGATGAGAAAATGAATTAGTTCTTGAATATGCTAGAGCTTACATCAAACCAATTCTTAAATCTTGTTTGCTCACACATGTAAATATTGACTGCGCCAATGGGTTATATTTTAGCTTTCACTAAGTGATGATGTGTTTGGCGAAGATGATAGAAAAAAGGCACTTTCTTTTCATGGACCAGGTATCTTCGAAGACAGCACCTTATAGACGTAACTGAGATCTTCAACTTGCTAAATTGGGAAAAGAAGCAATGGCTTTTCAAGCTAGGTTATGTCATACTTATTCTCTTCATGTGCTTGTTCTGGTGAGTCAAAATTTCTGTAGCCCTTCTTTTCATCCTAATGAGACTTTAAAGCTTCTTAAAGAATAATTCATTGATCATTATTCTTTTAATGTAGGATGATATACAATGCACTCGAAGACGATGAGTGATCGCTCGTATGAAATGTGAGCTCTGTCAGCTCCTGCATTATATGGATGGATAGCATTGACAGGCTTGTTGAGTTAAATTCTTTTTGTATTTGTAATTTTCTACTTTATTTTGAGGCTGAAATTGGGCTCCTCTAGTATTGTTTGATAGTAAACCTGTTAGCAGCATTGTAAAGTTAAAATTTTCAGTGCTGATTCAGTTATAGGTGCTGCTATTTATGCCTTTTTCTTTTTTGGCTTTTTCTGTGAGTGTGTGTTTGTTTTTTTTTTCTATATGTATCATTGATGTGTTAATTATGTTGCTTTGATTCAATGGTTGTTCACAGAACAGCATCTTGCTAATGCAATTATGCAATGCTGTATAAATGGTTTTGATTTTCATTCTATTCTTGAATTCTCTTTGAATTGAAATATTGCAATTTTGCAATGTTTATGACAAAATAACACATCCTTATTAATATTTGCAAGGTTTCAGGTCTTTTTTTTAGTTCAATTACAAAGTTTATTAATATTTGCAAGGTTTCAGGTCTTTCAATTGTATTTATTTCTTCCTTCACAATTAGTAAATCAAAGTTTTTGACGAAACTATAATATTTTGAAGTGTTAAATTCATTTAGCTATTGATTGAATATATAAATTACTTATTAATAAAACCTCTAAAATATACTTCTATATTAGAGTTATTAATAATGATGAAAACATATACTAAAAAAAAGGATTGAAACATATCTAACCTGTGCTAGGGGGAAAAAAATCTAACCTGAGTGAAACGATAATTTATATGGTATTTTGCCCCTTTTTCAATCAAAATTGAATTAATTTGATCCCAAATTTTATTCATAACTTTATCATATAGAATAATCATTAATTATATTTAAATCAATAAATTACTATTATTATTATTTGCCTTTTGTTTTGTATGATTTTGTCATTTTGTGTGCATTTTATGTGATGATTTATGCATTGGTGTGCATTATTTGCATGTTATATGTTTTAGTATTATGTTTTAAAATAAGATCTTATTCTAGGAACCAGTTTTAATTTTGACCATTTTTAATTACAAAAATGTCATTACTAACATAGTAACATCACTTAAGCTCCACTGTCTTATTTTATCCAAACACTTCAACAACTTATTTTCAAAACAAGATCTCATAAAATGTTGGAGCTTAAAAGATGCTTTAAATAAGCATAGCCAAACACCAAAAACATACGGGGAAAAGTTCAGGGTGGCAACAGTATTTGCTTTCAACCTCACTGAGGATGAGCATTATTATCATCATGAGAGGTTTCAAATATACTGAAAACATAAAACAAATGACTTCATATTACACATTCTTCATGGCTTCATATTTGAGACTACACCTACAATAATTGTATCATGGCTATGTTTGGAGCAATTATAATTGATGTAAACAACTAACCGAGCAAAATGTCAGCGACGGTGCAACATCGCCGTCTAGAAAGAAACAAGTCGACCACAAAAGGATTCATAAGCTATAGAAAGAATGGCAAATTGTACACTGTATAGAAAGCCCAGAGCCATCCTGATCGCAATCAACAAAGGAACTAACCAAGACCTGCTGTTGAATCCTTCCGTGGTGCATCTGCCTTTATACGAGAAGGCCTAACTATTCGATCAATGAGCCCATACTCAAGAGCTTCTTGAGCATTAAACCGCTTCACCCGACTTAGATCCTTGTGAATCTGCATATTCATATTAAGATTCAGCGCGCAGATTTTGACAATAAGGAGAAACAAAAAAAGGGCAAATTACAAAGTTACCTTTGAAGTTTGGCATAATTACAAAAAACTCCATTTATCTTTCAAAATTACACCCTCTTAAAGTCCTACAAACAACCTGTTAAGGTTCATATTTGCTTAAGAAATACACCACTCTTGAGGATGCAATTTGTAAACTAGAAGCAAATGTCAAGGGGGTAATTGTAATTTTTGTGTTTTTGTAATTAGACTGAACCTCAAGGACTCGTTTGGATTTGTTGATGGGATTGAATAATACCATTTAATTTTATGTTTGGGGTGTGTGATTGAAATATAAATTTTTGAATATATAATCAAAAGTTGGGTTTGGCAAAACTGATTAATTGTGATAATAATGTAAAATGTCTGAACTACCCTTCCATGTTAGTCGTAGCATCAGGGGTGCACAAGTCATGATACAAGGTAATTGATTAATTGAAGGGCAAAGACGATATTTCACAAAGGTCGATAACTTGTGATACTATAATACCAGGTCTTGGGCTGGGATTGTTAATCAATTGGGAAAGGTATTATAATCCCTGCCCGAATTTATCCAGGGCCTGGGTCCAACATTCCAAACAAGGGTTCGGCCATGATAAAGTGCCTTATCACAGGATATACAATTTCCCCAACGCTCAAGGGTATTTTTGTAACTAACCCAAGATAAGCAGTCTATACCGACATTCATCTTCCGAATTTTGGGAAGTTGCTAGGATCAATAGCCACACACTATTTTGAAAATGGTGAAAAGGAGCTCAGGAGTAATGTATATATACCTTCTCAACGGGCTGGCCAGTTTTCTGAGCCAACTCCTTGAAAAGATAGTCCCTTATCCTTAGCAGTTCATCAGCCTCATTCCGAATATCATCAGCCTGAGAAAGGGTTTCGGAGACGCATGACTACTACTTGCAAATAGTGAGAAAATGAAGGCTTTATTTATAGACAGGGCGAAAAATTCTCACACCTGACCACGAGCAGCTCCTGCTGGGGACTGTAATGCAATTCTTGAAAGAGGCATTGCATATCGAGTACCCTTCAAAACAGAAAATTGTTAATGAGATGACTATATAAAGGACAGTTCTAGATTTCCTCGTGATAAATGTAACAAATGCAATAAAGAGAATATCACCAATCACTCCAATAGAGAAAATGTTAAACTTGAGGGCCAACAACTCTATATGGTGTAGGTGTAATAATATGATAAAGTCATTTCATTAGTAGCACAGAACCTGGAACCAACAGAACCTTACAGAAGACATTCAATATTAACTGAAATGTATGAAAATCTAGCTTGTGATCATGATATGATTCCAGTTTCCAGTAAGCTCAGAGAGTTCATTGTTATTCTTAGGGATAATTACAAAAACTACCCTTGAGGTCTGCAGTAATTACAAAAAAATCTAGAGGTTTTTGAATATTACAAAAATCCCTTTGATATTTGATCGTGTATTACACTTTACCTCATTCACAAGCAAAAATATTTCAAACACCCACTTTACATTTGTAAACACGTTACAATTATCCACTTACATTTATGGCAGATACAAACCTAGGGGTTCTTTGGGAATTTTGAAACTTGTCTGGGTTTTTCTGTAATTACCCCAAATTTTTCAGAGGTATTATTTTGTAATTATCCATTATTCTTATTATATCTAGTGTGGAATATCTATTCTTTTTAGAGAATAAAGATATACCTTTTCTCCTGCAGCAAGGAGAAAACCTGCCAGATTATATGCATAGCCGACACAGTGAGTACCAACAGGACTTTTCAAGCTTTGCATAGTATCATATATGGCCATGCTAGGAGTAAGCTGCAACAAAAAGAAAATTTCAGTAAAAAAGCAGTGAATAAGGAAAACGAAAAAAGAGAGAAAAAAAAAAGGAAACATAATGGGATAGAGGATATCTCAAACAGACAAAATAATCATGCGAGTATTAAATAAAGAACTCACATCTCCTCCCGGGCCATTTATGTACATAAAAAGCTTCTTCGAATCATCTATACTATCGAGGTATAACATTGTCGCAAGTATCTGATTGCTGAACTCTTCATCTATGTGTTGCCCAATAAAAATAACACGTTCACGGTACTGCAGAAAAGAGTTCAGTTAACTTCTGTTTAACTGATTCAAAAAAAGGATGAAACCAGGTAGAAGCATATTTGGTAAATGAATTTTTGTCCCCGTATTAAATATTAATATCAGTGGCACATGAAAAGTAAAAACTTCTCATTCATCTTGGCATAAAAGGGGCCAGCTCCTGTAGCTTAAATAGTAAAGAGCTTATTTTATCAAGACAATTTCACATAGTAATACAAACAAGGGATATTTACAAAAACTACCCCTGCGGTTCAGCCTAATTACAAAAAACTTCAGTTATCTTTTAAAATTACAAATACCCACTTGAAGTTTGTATTTGTTTTACAAATTGCACCTATTGCACAAATACCCCCTCCAGTAGGTGCAATTTGTAAAAGAGAAACATATGCCAATGGCGTATTTGTATTTTAAAAGATAACCCAATTTTCTTTGTAATTAAGATAAACCTCAAGGGTAGCATTTGTAATTATCCCTACAAACAATGAACTGTCCATTTGATTTTATTGCAGTAAAGCAGCCAAGATAACTTACAAGAGCATTCCACAAATCAACCCATTGCCAAGTTCCCTCAGCAGGGTTTCTGTAAGGAACTCTAGGGGTTCCAATAGGCATCATTGAAACACGACCCCTCGTTGGTTTACCACATCTGGTAGTGCAAAAAAGAGTCAAGAATAGGCAGTCAAAACTATACCAAAATCCATAATATGGCAGCCTATACATGATCCTATTCAAGTATGAATTCGGAAAATAGAAACGCAATGCTCCAGGCAGAAGGAACCATTCGTGGTATACCAAAACACCAAGAATAAAAATTCCTTCTTTCTAACATGAAACACATTTCACAATTTTGGAAATTTGATAACATGGAAAAGGCAATATAAGACAAAGCACACAAATAAGTAGAATACTTTATGAAGGAAAACAAGAACAGAGTGGAACTCAATATGTGTATAAATTCCGGCAATAACCAAAGGTATGCAATCCCAAGATGCAATTTTAACTAAAACAATTAAAAAACCAATGGAAGAATGTAATAGTGATACAATAAAGTTGCATAAATTCAGATTTTCTGATTAATTCCGCAGTAATAGTCATTACAGGACACCCTACCTATCTAGAAGATAAAATGAGTAAAACAATGTTCCAAACTTAGGCTCATATAAGAAACTAAAACCCAGAAACAACAAATAGCATAATTTTTTTACCTGGATTCAATGCTTTTGTAAACTTTACTGTGGAATTCCACATTTAAATTGGGTTTTCCAACCCCATAACAATCTGTGACATTTCAAAAAAAAAAAAGGTAAAAAAGATACCAAATTTTTATCAAGCAATTACTTCTTGAATATTAGCAAGAAGAAAAACGTGAACCCATGTGTAGTGGGATAGGATAAGAACACGTACTAGGAGATTGGACTCTTAAGCCCACAAAAACTTTGCTGGCACAGCTGCAAATAAGGGGAAAAAAAAAGGAAATTAGAGTTTTGACAAAATCGGAAAAGGGATTCGATTTTCAGTACCCAGAAAGAAAGAACACCTGAGAGAAGGTTGAGAAACATCAAGTCTTGAGTGCAGACATGAGGCAGAAGATACCGCCATTTGATAGTGTGTGAGTAACTGGAGAGAATGGTGGGATTTTGGTTTTGGGATATTGGGTAAGAGAAACCGGTTTCGTACTTGCCGACCGGGAATTATTTGACCCATATCATCAATGGGTCAGTGGATCTTTAGATGGTTCTTGTCTTTAGGGCTGTAAACGAACAGAGTATTCGACAAACTATTCGTGAACAAGCTCGGATATTGTTCATTTATTTAGTTAAACGAACATAAACAAACAAATTTTAGGGCTCATTAAATGAACGAACAGAGCTTGAACAATCATATATTCGTTCATTAATAGCTTGTGAACAAGCTCGTCTAGTGTTCGTTTATAAATATTCATGAACAAACTCGTACACTGTGTTGTTCAGAATTGTTCGTGAACAAGCTCGTTAAAGGACTCGATTATTAGCTCGATTATTATTCAATTAATAATAAATAATGTTATTTAATTTAAAAATATTTAATTTAAATATTGATATTTGTTTGTTTGTTTGTTCATTCGTGAACAAAATTATTGATTGTTCACGAACAGTTTATGAGCACAAATTTGAATATGAACTTGTTCACGAACACGTAACGAACACAAACTCGAATATGAACATGTTCACGAACATGTTCGTGAACAAATTCTAAGTTCGTGAACAAATTCTAACATTACAACAACTAAATGAACGAACACGAACACAAATTTAACAATATAAACCGAGCTCGAGTCGAGCTCGAATAGGACCAAAATAAACACACATTTGACAAACAATGTTCGTCACGACTCGACTCGACTCGACTCGGATTGTTTACAGCCCTATTTGTCTTCTTGATGGAGCAAGTTAATTTAGACTTTATAGGATTTTGAATTTTAGGTTTTATTACACGCAAGAGATATTTGCTTGAGCAAATTTGTATTTTAATATCAAATGGCTTAATTGAAAATAAGAAATTTGAAATTATGTAAAAAAGAAAGAAAGTAAGTGCTCTACTACTAGATTAGGGAATAATTCAAACTTTTAAAAATATAAACCAGATAATTAATAATTTACAACTTTAACACTAGGATACAAATCGTAAATTGATTTTTTTTCCCATTCAACTTTATAAACACAAACAAAATAAACAAATCAATAAAATTAATAAATGTAAAGTTAGATAGAGATTGATGTAAACATTGTTTGTAAAAACATTTTCGGAGATGTGACCTTAATCCCCAATTCCATCATTTGTGGGGTGTTTCATAAAAAAAACTCAACCTACATCCCACCCTAGCCCGATCCACTAAAAGCAGGACTAGTGGGCCAACCAGGGACTAGGATTTGTAAAAATCATTCAGCTTAGCCCGGACCCTTTTAAATCCGAGTATAGGTTTTATCGGTCCACTTGGCAATCGAATCTATTAGGGCGTTGGTTGAGCTGACCCGGCCCAACCCACTCAACATCTTTAGCCTAAGAGATGTTTTAGGAAGTTCGCTCTTATGTTGGAGATATCTGTTATATACAAACTATAATTTGCGATTCGTCAAAAAAACTTCACTTGTACTTAATAATTGATGGAAATTGTTGTATTTGAGGACTTTATTTATGTTTAATTGTGCATTGCATAGTAAATTAGCATCGGGCAAGTCCCATAACATTATCAACTCGATGGATCATGACATATCTATTTGATCTTCTTTGACGATGGACTCCGACTTCATGTTCCACTTCGTGTTTCATTCCATTGGATGATGGGATGTGTATTTACATCTGTTAAAACATGTCCATCATCCAATATGGTGGGACACACAAAGTAGAGGGTTTTTAACAGAAAATTGTGATTTGCAAAAAATATTACACATTTGGGGTGAATTTTGAGGTTTTTAAAAATTTAAAGTTGGTCGTTAATTGAATTAACGACTCCATATGAGTCGTTAACTCTATTAACGACTGAAAGTTTTTTAATTTTTTTTTAAATTGATTCCAGTCGTGAGATCAATTCACGACTGGGCACACCGCACACCTTTTGTAACTTTATTCTTTATTTTTCTTTTAAATTGGTGTGATAGAGTTCCACCAAAAACCAAGACCAAGAGAGCAGCTCTTTCTAAAAGAGTTGATGTTGGTTAATAAAATGATTAGTTAATGGATAACTCTTTGATTTTATTTTTATGCACAAAAACTCACATTTCTATGGAAATTAAATTTATTATCAACTCTATCTATTTAAACAAGAAATAAATATGTCACATGTCATCACCTTACTACTCTGAGACATGTGTCAATTCTTTATTATCTCAAACACACATGTCGTCTTCACATTTATCCATGTATAATCTAAAAGATAACATTAAATTCAAAATCAAGGATTCTATCCACATAATCTATTTTTTGGGGTAAATCATATAGATTTTTTTTTTTGAAAAAATAAAAGATATTTTATTGGATATTTTTTATTAATAAAATTAGCACAACTGATTAAGTAATTCTTTAAATCCCAAAACACAGTAACGACACATTTTATTTTTTGTCTCAGTGAGACGAGTCGGTGTGGGTTCAGTCAAAAACGTATTTTCTTCAATATCCACGAATCAAACCCAAACCACAACCTAAATAAACAAAAAGAAAACAAGAAAAACAAAAAAAAATACAACTTACTGATATCTTGTTGCTTTTCTTGGTGAAAATTGAGTTATTATAATGCAGATTCAATGAAAAAAAACCAGAAATAATAAACAAAGAGACACTGATTTTACCAATATTGTGCAACGAGTTATTTAAAGTGAGTAATATTTTTCAATTCAACATATAATATTTTTTGAGAAAAAAATAATATTTTTCGAGTCGAAAGTGATATTATGTTAGCGGCTAAATATTACAAAAATGTCACACGCCCCCAGAATATTACAAAAATATCGATGATTTTGTGCTCATACTTTTTGATTCCTTTAATTACTGATATTAACTTTATTTAATTTAATAGTTAATTTGATTACTTGTGAGTGGTGTTTAGATGATTTTGAAATGAAATATTCTGGCAAAGAAACAATAATAATTACACTAATTATTTTGAAAATAGATTATACATGAATAGATTACCCAAATAAATAGATTATGCAGATAGAATCCTTGATTTTGAATTAATGTTATTTTTTAGATTATACATAGATAAATGTGAAGCCGACATGTGTATTTGAGATAATAAAGAATTGACACATGTCTCAGAGTAGTAAAGTGGTGACATGTGACAAATTTGTTTTTTGTTTAAGTATATAGGGTTGATAATAAATTTAATTTCCATAGAAAAGTGAGTTTTTATGCATAAAAATAAAATGAAAGAGTTATCCATTAACTAATCATTTTATTAACCAACATCAACTCTTTTAGAAAGAGCTGCTCTCTTAGACTTGGTTTTTGGTGGAACTCTATCGCACCAATTTAAAAGAAAAACAAAGAATTAAGAATAAAGTTACAAAGGTGTGGGGTGTGACTAGACGTGAATTTTAAAGTCAATTTTAAAAAAATAAGTTAAAAAACTTTCAGTCGTTAGTGGAGTTAACGACTCAAGATGAGTCGTTACCAACTTTAAATTTTTAAACACCTCAAAATTCACCCCAAATGTGTAATAGATTTTGCAAATTACAATTTTTTGTTAAAAACCCCTAAATAACAGGAAATTTGTTCCGTTTGTTGATTTGGAAGTAAGAAAATGAACATTAATGTTCAGTCCAACACGGCAACAAGTTATACTATACATACACCCATTTTATTAAGCTAGGAATTAATGAGAAATTACATCTGAAATTTGTCCATAATAAAAGGGACACTTCTATTCTGGTAAGAGAACAAAAAAAAAACAAAATTAACACCAGAAAGAACCCCAGAAAATGAGGGATTTCAAATATTCAAAAAGGGAACTAAAAAAGTAACACTATTTACGAAAAAAACAAAGCCAGTAATTGTATTTACATTATTATCAGTAATTGAGTTGTTTTGGTTGGTGTACACTAAGATTTCTCCAACAATAATTCTTCCCTCCACCCTTTCATCACCTTAGCTATAAACTCTTCAATTCTGCTCTTCAAATTTTCATCATCTTCTTCTTTTTCATCATCATCATCATCGCTATCATCGTCGTCGTCGTCGTCATCGCTCCACTCAATTTCGGAATCATAACCGTCTGAACCGTAAAAATCATCATCATCACTATCACTGCTCATTTCATCTCGCCATATTTCCTCTGTTTCTTCATAAACTACAAACTCAAAAAAGGCCATAAGCCCATCAAAATCTTGTGCTGATCTGGTATGATCACATTTGACGAGTACGACACAAATGATAACGTTGAAAACCGAAAACACGAAAATCGGACTAAACGAAAACCCATTGAAGTAATTGCCATATGATGACTCTGAGAAAAAGAATATTTTGATCACCAGGATTATGAAAAACAGAGATATTATCAGCTGCCAAAAAAATTTCATACCCTGAATCTTGCACTATAAGAAACAAAGCTGAACAATTCCTTGTGACATATTTATAGATTATAGTTAATTTGATTAGATAATTACAAGGTGAAGTAGAATTTCCTGGAAATTTGATTGAAGTACGTAGTACATTCTTGGTATACATCATTTTGGACATAGTCCATGTATTTTATACTTACTTTTTGGCTTTATAGGTTTAAACCAGGAAATTCTCTGGCTAGCCTTATAAATTATAATTGTCAACTTCCATCCCATTTCGTGTTTTTTTGGCAAAAGAAGTGCGTTAAGATAAGCAAGCAAGACATTACGACTAGGGGTGTAAACGAATTGAGTTGGCTCAAATAATGTATTTAAACTTGTTGAACTCATCTGAGCTAGCTTGAGCCAAATATTCCAGTTCAAGATTATGGGAGTATTTGCAAAAACTTCTTTTTTTTAGAAAAAGTGATTTATTATAGTAGAAGTAAAAGTAGTGGATAATCAAAGTTTGTAATATTTGAAATATAATCACAAATAGAAAATAGAAGTTGAGAGTGTTTGGTGAAAAAAGTTAAAAAAATGCTTATTTATTTGTAAAATCAAACCTGAAGCAAAAACATATATAATCTAAAGACCTTTCTCCTTACTTTTAGATTCTGATTAAATCAATCAGAATCTGAAATTGTTATTTGCAAACATTGTAAACTGATTTTTTTTCAACCAAAAATTAAGAAATGTTATTTCTTTTTAGTGATTGTTTGGTTGGGGTGATTGAGCTTCTCGTTGAGCTCAATAATTCTAACTTGAGTTTGAGTAAATTAATTTGATTTAACTCATTTATACTTTATAATAACCAAAAAAAAAATACTTCTTTAGATATTCTTGTCATGAGTCTGGCAGAAGGGATTGAAATAATAATAAATAAAACAAAAGTGAAACTTGAGTCAAGAATAGACTTTTTTTTTTTTTTAGCTAATTTCAGAGCTGCACGCCCGAGACAACACTCCGCTCCTCATTCTTTGCCGCCAAGGTAAACCGCGGGATGATGTGCACGATCGCCAGTTGTTCGACGGTCTGTGCCGACGACAACCAGATCCTCCCCTGGTAAAGAGAACAATTATGTTCGACCCCCAATCTACTAATAATGATCTCTCCCCGAATCGAACCCACACAGATGTTATTCAGTATGAGTTCCCACCAAATCTTCACTAGCTCGCATATGCCCCGGGGAGCAATTTGATAGAGCAGGGATATGAACCCCTGACCTCCACCCCACAAACAATTTGATGGAGCAGAGATTTGAACCCCTGACCTCCACCCCACAATTGCATGTGATGGTCAGGTGGGCTAAGCCACTTGGTTAGAATAGACTTATTTATGCTATTCTTTTACTTTGTAGGCAAGGACTTAATCAGAAGAACGCAACCCATGAAAAGAGTTAACACGTGACAACGTGATTGGTGGAATACTACATCAACTATTATATCAGATAACTAATTGTACTAACCAGGTGGCTTACCCGCCACCACACAAGCAATTGTGGGATGGAGGTCGGGGTTCAAATCCCCGCTCCATCAAATTGTTTGTGGGGTGGAGGTCGGGGTTCATATCCTTACTCCATCAAATTGCTCCGGGGGGCATACGCGTAGTGAAGATTTGGTGGGAACTCATCTTGAATAGCATCCGTGTGGGTTCGATTCGGGAGAGATCGTTATTAGTAGATTGGGGTCGAACATAATTTGTTCTCTTTACAGGAGGATCTCGTTGTACGTCAGCAGACCCCGCCGTAACACCGGCGATGCGTGCACATCCCGCGCTTACCTTGGCTAAAGAATGAGGAGCCGAGTCGTTGTCCTCAAAAGCATAGTCAGGCGTAAGCCTGGAAGCTGAGTTATCAAAAAAAAAAAAAAGATAACTAATTGTACTTAATTACAAGTAATTCTCTAAAGTTTCCAGGTTTTATGGTTGTTTGAAGTCTCACGGATGAGATCCTCTTTAGACAAGGGTGTTTCATTTCCTATTCAACCGCACAGATAATTGTTACGTGTATAAAAGTATCATATTAAAAACTCACAATTTAGGCTCGATTTATGCTTATAAAATTAACAATATAACTTTTATACATGTGTCAATCATCCATGTGGTGGAATAAGAGAAGAAACATTTTTTTGAAATAGAAGATTCCATCAGAAAATCTCAACCTCGAGTTGATCCAAACTTATATTAATAAAATGAACGTAATTGGTTTCAAATTTTTATGTTGTATTTAAAAAATTCAAATTTTATTTGTTCACTATGAAACTTGTTATAATTTTCAAACCATATTATATAAATCAACAAACATATTAAATTCATAACAAAATCATTTATATCAAGCAAAAACTTAATTAAGCACAAGTACGATCCTAATTATAGTCTGGCGGCACGGTAACAATATTAAACACGTACAGAAATTTACTGATTTTCTTTTTTCAGGATATTTTAGTCGTCTTTGAGTATCTTAATTTATATACAATACAAGCAAATGAGCAATCTTATTGCGCACTGGAAATTTTTTCCTTGAAACTTCTTCAATAGTACCGAGAAAGTCAATTACTAGACGAACCATATTTGCAAGAAATGTGCTATATTATTAATCTAATCATCTAATGATATTTGTAACTTTTGAACTATCGGCTTAACTTTTAAACTATAAATTCCACAGCTCTCAACAAGGAAAAAAAGGACCAATATTTATTTTCTTTTAAACGGATAGTCTATACCTAATTACATTTGCTAAATCCATAAGAAGAAAAAAGGAAATCGAAAATTAGATAATCAAAAAATGGTTTAGCATTCGAAATATCCTCTCACAAAATTTCAAAACAATTTGGATTTGATTTTTAAATTTGGTTCATCGAATCATATGAATACCCAATTACACTTTTCACATATTTTACAAAAAAATATTATGCATTCCGTATACATGGTATGCAATACAAATGCAAAACACAAGTGACATTTGAAAAATCCACACATGAAAATACCATGTAAAAATCAGAGAAAAAATAACATTGCAACTAATTTGAGCATAAAAAGGCCTACAGAAAAATGGGTTTTAACAGCAATGACTGCTCAAGCAATCACCTTTTTTTTTTTTTCTTCCCCTACAGTAAAAGAACAGAGATTGTAAAGCAACACTAGACCAAAAGTAAACATACAAAAGTTCAACTTGAAGGGTAAATTGTACAGTCTAAATCGTTCTACGATACAACGGAAAAACGGGCCGACCTAACGCACTAAAGTAACTACACAAACCTCGCCCGCAATTGGCGTGCATGCCGGTGGTGCTAGCTTTGTAGGCAAATGAGATTCATCAAATAGCAGGTCTACAAATAAGAGCTGCGTCGGGTCCAGGCTTACGACCCGGGTAAAGTTACATTGATGTCAGTGGGCTTATTCCTCGACTCTGGGGCCATTGAAGACCAACTATCTCCACGAAAAGAAGGGGAAGTATGATATGCGTCGTCGAACCCTGCACTGGATATGGGGATAGCAGCCGTAGGCATAATAGTCATGGTCTCGGGTTTGTGTTTCTTCGTCTTCTGCTCGTGCTGCTCACCCGCGAGAAAGCTTCCGACCACAATCTAGTCCAGAGTGGAAACAAGAAGCATTATTCAATATAAGTTGTTGACTTACACATCTGAAGTGACCATAGAAACAGAGGTACTATTATGACTGACTGAATGATTATGGTAAATTACAAAAACTATCCTGAAGTTGAGCAAACTTACAAAAGAAATCCAATTATCTATCAAAATTACAAATACCCCCTTGAGGTTTGTGTTTATTTTACAAATACCCCTCAGAAGGTGCAATTTGTAAAAAACATAAACAAATCTCAATGGGGCATTTGCATTTGTAATTTCAAAAGATAATTGGCCTTTTTTGTAAATAGACTAAGCTCACGACTCACGAGTAGTGTTTGTAATTCTACATAGAGAATAGAGATTAGGGATTAAAAAAAATGAGGTTTGAGGTACATGGTAATTACAAAAAAAAAAAAAACTCAAAGTTTCAAAGTTAAACCCCAAACACCCCCACCAAAAGAAACCCCTTGAGATTTGATTTCATCTTACATTTTGCCCTAACTATTAGTTGATTGACGGAATTTACCAACATCATCAAATATTTTTAAATTACATCCACCAACTTATCTAAATATTACAAATAGCCCAACTTTTCGTTTCGCCATTTGTAATATTTAGAAAAGTTGAGGGATGTAAAAATAAAACTAAGACAAAAAGTTTGGGATATTTGTAATATTTAGAAAAGGTTGAGGAATGTAATTATAAATATTTGATGAAGTCGGCAAATTTCGTCGGATAAACTAGCGGTTGGGCTGAAAATGTAGACGGAATAAAACCTTAAGGGATTTATGTAATTTTGAAACTTCTCTGGGTATTTTGTAATTACCCCAAACCTCAAGGGTTTTCTTGTAATTATCCCTAATATTATCACAGCGACGGAAATATGTAAATTCGATAATTTATAGTTCTATAGCTCAAAAACAATGAGTTCCCCATCTCCACTGCCTTCCACGAGAGAAATCATACCTGCACCGGACTGGCAGCAACTAATAAGCCAGCGACTCCACCCCCAACAACACGGCCGTCAGGACTAGCCAAAGAAACACTCATACCGCCGGATCTGTTTCTCATTCCTCCAGTCTCCGAAGGCATGAACGACCCAGTCAATGACAGTATCTCAAAGCGACCCTGAATGATGGAAGCAATAAGATATCAAACATATTGGTCAATGACAAACAACTAATGTTTAAATAATTACGAGCATCAAGATAAAAGAATAATATATAGCTATACTCCCAACATGTTAAAAAAATTAAATGTATCTCTTCCGGACATATAAAAGATCATATAAGCTCCTACATCTTATAAGATGTTTTTAAATCTTATAAGATGTTAGATCTTATTCTAAAAATAAGTAGTTGATGTATTTGGATAAAATAAGATGAAAGGCGCTTATAAGATGTTAGTAATGGCGTTTTTGTAATTAAAGTGGCCAAAATGAAAGGAGGTTGTTAAAATAAGATCTTATTTTGAAATAAAGTGGGATCTGGGATTCCCACCTTTTTAAAAAAGAGATTATAAACTCCTAACATCTTATTTGGGAGCTTATAATATCTTTTTAAAAACTTTACCAAACACTTTTAGAACGCTTGTAAGCTCTCAAACATCTAGCTTATAAGCTCTCAGCCAAACACCCTCTTAGAACAATCCTATCAGAGACATCCTTCAGCTAAATATCTTAGCTACCAACCTATAGTATACACCCCAAAAAACGTATCACGTTGGGGAAAAAGTAAATAGATGTTGTATAAGTGATATGTTGTTTGGTATACTAAGTTTGACTATTAATCTGCAAATTTCTACCAATTAAAATTTTAACCCATACAATTAGGAAAGCCTTGAGAAATCAACTGCATAATATAAATCACTAAAAAAGAGAACTTTATTGTTTAATAGTTTTTTTATTTTTTGTTACCCTTGTTTAACTCTTTCACATACATCTATTACTGAAAACATTCCATTAAGGCAAAATTTATATTTCTGAAAAAGCATGTTAGCTACAGAAATACAAGAATAGAGGAGATACCAAAACATAAATATATGAAAAATTAATTGTTTGTAGCACCTCATATGTTAATGTACCACCGGAAGAATCAGGTTGACGCAGAGTTACGCTTGAGATTACACCGTTAGCTGAGAGAATGCATATTGCTCGGGGACCTTGTTGAGAGAAAGATATAACTTTCATGGTGACGTCCTATAACCAACAAAAGTAGAATCATATATTAGTGCTTGCTCTCGGTTATAAATGAATTGTTGACATAAGCAAACTCCAAATTAACAACTTCGGACACAATAACTGCAACCTTATCTCCAATTGCATCATGATTGGTCTTCAGAATTTTGAAATATGAGAAAACGAAATTTCACAAAAGAATGGTGTAAGGCACTTTATAATTTTATGGGATAATTACAAATACTACTCTTGAGGTTTAGCCTAATTATAAAAAAACTCAGTTATCCTTTAAATTACAAATACCTCCTTGATATATATTCTAGTTTACAAATTGCACCTATTGGGGGGTGGGGGTTGAGAGGGGTAATTTGTATAACAAATACAAGCCTCAAGGGGATATTAGTAATGCCTCAAGGGGGTATTGTAATTTTGAAAGATAACTGGATCCTTTTGTAATTAGAATAAACCTGAGGGATAGTGTTTGTAATTATCCCTAATTTGATCAAACAAAAAGAAGTATCTTGATATTACACAAACTGGAGGAGAATATTAAAGTGACATCCAAACACGCATTACTCCAAACAAAAGCTTACAGATATATTATATGTGAAAAATAAATGATCAGGGTCAACCTTAAGTGGAAAGTAAAATAGGAAGATAGAATATTTATCTATTAATCGAAGGTGTTTTATCACCAATTTACCTCTCCAGCATTGACAGTGATTATATGAGGTGTAAAATTAGCACCGACGGAACATGAAACCCATTCACCTAAAAAAGGAAATGTCGAAAATCAGCAACTATGATCTGGAGAATATTGGTCAACAATTAATTTGTACACAAGCTTAAACAGCAAAACCAATATACAGTTTTCAATAAACAGGGTCGAAAACATTCAAATGGAAATTATATTTAAACAAAACTTCAATTTTCTGTTTCTCAAAAAAAAAAACTTCAATTTTGTACATAAATCACCATCTGAAATTATCATGAAAGCTCAAGATAAACTCATTCAACTTTAATATAGTGCATCTCTCTTTAACGCTCAAAGTAAATGCATAATGATATATGTCATCTAGATAACCTATCACCAGCTGGAGTTTTCAGATAAATGAGAATGAATGCCACTAAATTATGAACTCATTTTCAACTCAACAAGGCAGCCCGACAATTAATTTAACCCGGATGTCTAACTCTCAAGACATGGTCACATGGATTTTTGTCATAAGCTTAAGGTGGAATTTTTCAGAAAGAAAAGCACTACATAAGTGACCAAAAGACTTTAACATAGCTTACAACAGTGCAAATAACACAAGATATAATACAGTCCCACATTCTAGTTGTTCAAAGATCAAGAATAAACTCGTAAAGGATTAAGTTTCAAAATGCCAAATTTCAATAAAAACATCACTCATTTACAACAAAGCAACAAAACACTATTCCATATATGTGGACATGTGGTGCAAAGTAGCAATCAATGATTTTGTCCAATTAACCAAGTGATCAAGAAGGTGAGTATAAGATACTTAAACCATTACTCAAGTGCAATTACCAAGTATTCCAAGAAGCCAACTCCTTAGCTACACACTTCTCTTCATAAGGAAAAAAGTGCCCATTAATGTCCATAATTTCAAGATTCCCTCTTTTCCACACCAACTCAAAAAAACCCAACTCTAAGAACAACCCATTCCAACAAGATCTTAGTTGGCGCATCTATTCATAGGTCCCACTACTTCAATCCAACATCATGCCTTTATAACTCACCACAAGACATCATTTGAGTGTCGAATTCAAACAACACAGAACATACATGACACAGATCATAGTACATGCATGCAGCAACACTAGAACACACACACACACATAGTAAAATGGAGAATCATCATACCATTACCCAAGCTCTCAGGCTCCATTCTGTGTACTTGAAGCTTGGCGGCTGAGCCGACGGCTCGACTTTTCCACGCTTCTGCACGGCGGAGAAGTCGATAACCGGAGGCGGAGCCGACGAGGAAATCGGCTTAGGTGAGAGGGCCTTAGACGCGGCGCCATCGGGACCATATTTCCTAGGTCTGCCCCTCTTCTTCTTCAGGGCGGTGGCGCCGCCAACTCCGGAGGCCACTCCGGCAGCCGTGGCCGGCGGAGGAGTGATAGAAACTGGTGCTGGAGCCACGGTCACAGTTGGTGGCGCTGATCCAGGGTTGTCCATGGTGGTCCTAGGAGCCATACGGTAGTCCGACGGAGCATCTGATCCCAACACTGTTACTCCACTGCTACTCAATGTATTAGTACCTTCCATTACTTCTAGCTCAAAGAAAACAAGTTGCTATCAACTTCTCTTCAAAATCCCATTATTTTATTCTCGCAAGAAAAAAAAACTCCACAAGAGCTTTCAAGATTTCTTGAAATATTAAAGAAACAGAAAAAATACAGTGAAGAAAAAAAAAAAGGGGGAATGAGAAGGGCTCAAAACACAAAACCCATTTGCAGGAAGTTAGCAAGATTCAACTTTGTCGAATAACAAGGTTTATTAAGTACGTCTTGACGGAGCGGCAAAAAGAACTGTGAGATCAAAGTGGCAGCAAGCTCCGGCTGTTCATTTCTTCCAAAAAAAGATTAAAAAAAGAAAAAGTTTTACATATCAAAGAGGAGAGCAGAGGAAGTGAGGAGTACAGAAATTGTTGAGGATGAACAGGGGATTTCTGAAAAGAAAAATTGATTTTCGAAGAAAATTTTGAGATTTGGAAAAAAAGAAAAAAAGATTGAATTTTAAGGTTTGGTGGGTGATGAGAAAATGGGAAAATAAAAAAGGTTTACGGAGTTAAAAGCTAATTTAGGTTCCCTAACTTTTCTCAGATTGTCCGAATTGCAAATTGTAAAAAAGGGTAAATAAGGGTGGAGAATATTAAATATTGGGTCATTAATTGTTAATTATTTGCAAGCTATAAAATTATGTATTTTGGTTAATAAAATGGTTGGAGTCCGGTTGGAAAAAAATAATTAATAAAGAAAAGTAATTGTAGTTGGGAAAAGTGAAATTAGGTTGCCAAGGCATGAAGACAACCATCACTTCCTTTTAAAAAAAGGGGGAAAATAAATATATATGCATTATGCATTGCATCTCTATGCATTTAATAATAACTAAATAGATAAATACAATTGGGATATCAAATACGGACAAAAAGGAATATGAACAGAATAAAAGAGGAAAAACTTGAAATAAAAAAATACCCATTTGCTACTGATGATAAAAGCTCAACCCTTTTTTCCCCTTAATTCAATATCATTTTGTCCATATACTTATTAAAAAAGAAAAAAAATTAAAAAATTAAAAACTTAAGTTTCACTTCAGATTTTTGAAGTAGACTCACAAGATTGCTCTTGTCACTCTCATCAGTTTCTCTATAGCAACAGTCACCAGTGTGTTGTATTTAGGGATGGAGAGGAATGGATAAATGCGCAAATACTAATAGAACGAGTATGGATATTATTTCTTCGAATCGATGGGTATGAGATGAGAGATTACTATTCATTTATATACGAATAGGGTATGAATTTACCCAATTGGATATCCACTATCCGAACCTGTTTACCCTTAGTAACTTTCACTTATGTTTTCACTTGACATGATGCATTTCTTCTTAAAAGCTCAACATAAATTTCAACTTTGTAGATAGAAGATATAAATTTGATACGTACTTTGAATTTGTGATCATATCAATTATGTTTTATATTTGTCAAACTTGATAGGACTACATGTATGACGATGTAATTATAAGAATTTTCTTTTTGTTTGGACAATAATATAGTTTTAAGAATTAAATAATATACTAGTATTGATTCTGCAATTTTAAGGAATGTATTGATTGCATATGATTTATGTGTTATTTTTTATTTAGTTGATGAATGATGATAGCGTGTAGTGAATTGCAAAATTGAAATGGTTAATTGTTATATTTATTAAGAATTTAACATGTTAGACATTTTCTTAATATATAATTAGTTTTTGGTAGGGTGCTCATTTAAATAGTCATTTAAATATTCATATATTATAAGTTTTTATAAGAAATAAAAAGGGTTATGGGCGGGCATAGGTAGAATGGGGTATCAGCAAATAGATTTGGGATGGGTATGAGTAATGTATAGTTTCTTAATCGAGTTTTGGGATGGGTACGTGTAGGATAAATATTATAGTGTTTGAGTATGGATAACATTCAATGGGTGAGAACCCTATCCATTATCATCCTTAGTTGTATTGGAATCAAACATTATGTTTATTTAATTTAGATTAAAAAGATTTAAGACTTAAAAGTTTAAATCTATTGTAATTAATACTAAGATTTCCAGTCATGCTGCATTACATTACTAACTTATAGAAATATTGCATTACATTACTATAAAATTTTAGATTTCTCGAGCTTTGGAGCATCCCAAAAGAATCTCTAATTGGGAATTGCTCTTTATTTTGAAGAGTTATCAACCAAAATCCATCTCCAACAAACTCTTTATTTTAACTTTTAAATTTAGAGAATGAGTTTTCACTCTCCAAATTTGGAGAGTCAAAACAACTCTCTATAATTAATTGCATTAGATTTCTTGCACTTTGAATGATCCTTATGAATGTTACTTTCGAAAAACAACACAAAATTCAAAAATTATCATAAATTACTTTTAATATCCTATGTATAATAAATATTAGAAAAAAAGAAAATAAAGAGGCAAATAACAAAGTGAGTGTTGGAAAATATCAGAAATATCACTTTTTAAATTCAAAGGTACTTTTTATTTTGCAAGAGATGCTTTTGAAATTTATTAGCACTAGGATGCAATGAGTCAATTTTTTGAAAATTTTGGAGTTCAAGATCAAGCTCGCTTTTAATAGAAATGAGCTTTTTTTTTTTAGCTTGAGTTTGGGACATGTATAATCAAGCCTATTCAAAAAAAAAAAAAAAAAAAGTTCATCAATCAACTCAATTTATTTTACTGTCCTTTTTAACATCAATTGAGCAATTTTTATAATTCCTAGTATGTATTTCAAATCTACCCAACATGACAGCCACTACAAGAAAACAAGAAAATTTCAATGGAAAAAAATCTGTTGGAATTTGGCCAATTACGATTCAAATTATCGATTCCAATGTAAATTCCAACAATAAATGCATCGTTGGTAAAATGGCCGTTGGAATGGCAAAATTCCAATGGAAAAATATTCCAACAAAGATTTAACGGTATTTATCCATTGAATATACAATCGTTGGAAAAAACTCCAACATATTTTCCAACACTAATTCCAACATAATTAAACCATTGGAATTTAGTCAAATGGTATATCCATTGGAATATATATAATTGTTGGAAAAAACTCCAACAGTTATTCCAACAGAGTTATGCCATTGAAATTTTCAATCATTTAACTTCCCAGTAGGTCACCCATCATCAATTTGTCCCCAAGTCAAGCACGCTTAACTGTGTAGTTTTAATATGATTGACTCCATAAGAGAATATACATTTTATTGATATGGATAATACTATCAAATCTTATAACACCTATTAAAAATTTCCAACGGTATTGGAGTTTCCAACGGAATTTTCCAACAACTTGTTGTACTATTGGAATTTCTGTTGAAATTTTAAAAACTCCAACGGAAATTCCAACGATTAATTCCAACATTTTGATTATCGTTGGAATTTTCCAATGATATGTTTTAGCGATGGAATTACTGTTAGAATTTTTTAAATTCCAACAGTATTTCCAATGGTTTATTCCAACGATTTTATTACCGTTGGAATTATTGTTGAAATTTTCCAACGGTTTGCTCCAACAAGAACTTTATTTTTACATATAGAAGGAAAAAAAATGGAAGAAAATCTATAACTGGGGTAAATATGCAATCTCTTATTTCATAGACAATTATCAAAATAGGGGCAGAGCGGGAAGATGGAGATATTTTGAGGGAACTTATTTAGTGTACTCTACAGCCAACTTCTATCAAAGATTGTCACTTGTCAAGCTAGAAATTTAGAGGTTGTTTTTTGTTTTATTTCAGAAATATATATAAATATATATTATTTTAATTTATTATATGAAGAAAATCATCAATTTTCCAAAACTTGTACAGGCTGCCTACTTGTTTCCCATTATTTTCAGAACATGAAACCCTAAGGTTGTGCTTGGATATGGATTTTTTTTCGAAAATTTCATCGTGGAGAATTTTTTGGAGAGAAAGTGTGGGATTGATTTATAAATATTTACTATTCATCATTTACAAACTATCTAAATTCATTGGGAAAAAGAAAAAGAATCTCAAAGTATTAAAAAGGCTGACAAGCCTACAACACCTTAACTTACCTTTTCATTAAAAAAATATTACACATATCAATGTCATTTTACCCTCCATTTTTCTTTTCCTCTCACTAAGTTTCACCCCATTCCACCCCATCTATGCCAATTCATCTAGAGTATATTAACAATTTGGCATTATTATTGCAGTTTTAATATCTAATTTTTTTTGTTTAATTAAATACAGAATCAAAACGCTTTAAAAATATATTATACAATATATTAGATAAAAAAAAGACCAACATTAATATGCTTAAGAATTAATAGCAAAAGTAATTTTATCTTTGTTGTAAAAATTCCCGCCTAGCACCGATTACTCTTTCCCTAGGCGCTAGGCCCTCCTTGTCCGCCTACGATTTTTTTTTTCGATTAGGCCCGCCTAACCCCACCCACGGCCCGTCTAACTCCGCCTAGGCGCTAAACTCCCGTCTGCCGCCTTGCAAACGCCTAACTAGCGCTTTTTACAACATTGTTAATTTTATTATTTTACAAATCGATTTGACCATAATTCCCTATCCCAAATCTGAATTTCAACCGTTGGAATGTCAATTGGAAATAAAATTTCCAATCGAAATGCAAACATAATAATTAACCATCACTGTCATTCCAATAGTCGTTTATTCAATGGGCCATTTTCCGTTGAAATTCTAAGTAACAAAAGGATTAGAACCAATCTGAAAATTCATATTCTTCTTGTAGTAACAATTTAAGTGGTAGGATTGTATGCAATTTTGTTTGGTTTTTAATATTAAAACTCTAAAATGAATCATTAGCTTTGTATATATAGATAACTAACTCATACAAATAATAATATTCAAAGGCATTTGGTTAAACAATCCAACACTCATATACCGCAACTACTCTTTGAAGCATTAATTTTTTTTATGCTTTTGTCAATATCACTACGTATTATGAATATTTCATTTCCTTAATTATTTGTAAGCCATCCATTAATTTTTGTCATATTTCATTTCCTTACATATGTAAATAATAGACTATCCGTTTACAATAACTCAAATCTATAAAAAGGATTAGATGTTTGAAGAATTGAAGTATGATGTATAAAATGGATTCGTGGATGTGGTTCAATTCGCCGAAATTTGTAAGACATGTCAAATAGAATGAATATCATATTTATTACTAATCATAAATTAATTAATAAACATTAGATTAATTCATTTCCATAGGTCATAAACTTAATTAATAGAAATGCATGGGTTTATAAAACATGACCAATTATTCGAATGTACTCCCAAGCTATATTTAGATAATTAAAGGAAATAGTAAAATTAGAAAACAAACAAAACCTAACACACAAAAATTAATTCTTACAAACAATCACAATCTTAAACAGTAAATCAATCACATCAACTGTAATCATTACTGTTTTTTTCACAACCAATCACACTCTACATTTTCTCTTTCATCTCCCAAATAAATTTCTCTTCACTGTTCTCTCAGAAAATGAAAATGAACGGAACGAAAGCACAACCAATGCTCTCTTCTCTCTCTTCTCTCAAATCCTAAGGTCGTGCCTCCATGACTTTTTCGGCGGTTTTCCCCGGCGTTGGGATACAAACCGCCAGTTATGATGTTTGCTCATTTGCTACATCTTGTTCTCCGTTGGTTTTCTCCTCTACGAGTTCTCCTGTGTCTTATGTGGATTTTGCGGCAATGATTTATTCTATGGATCCGTCGAATCTCTTACTTGAGGCTGCCATAAACTCATCAAAGGTGGTCCCCTTGGCAGCTGTCTCCCCTCCTAAGGTGGTTTCAACTGTGGTCCCTTCCAAGGTGGTTACAACAGTGGTCCCCTCCTCTCCTTCAAAGGCCAACACTCAGGCAACAATGGTCTTCTCTCCAAAGTATTCTCTACATCCTCGATTCATCCGGTATAATGATGCCCCCATGTATGCCCTAGTGCAAACCCTACTTTTAGGATTCTTTGGCAAAACATGCTAACCCTACTTTGGATTCTTTGATTAAACCAGAAAATTCTACTTTTTTTTGAGTAAATTCTACTTTTCCTAATACTATTCAGGGTAATAATATTATGATTTGAACCTGTTAAGAAAGGAGATTATTTCTCTGTTTCAATTGATGAAAATTTATATCAACAACGTTTGAGGGAATTCTCGTGCTCTTTAATTGGTCGTGTTTTGATTGGTAAAGGGAATAAGCTATAGCCATTGCAACCCCTCCCGCCTGCCTAGATCGAATGAATTGTGGAAAATCCGAGAATAGCCGACATTGATTCCTGGCAAGGATACTTTTGCCTTAAGTTTTCTTCTGATTCGGATCGTGCTAGGGCATCTTTACGTGTTACATGGCAAATTAATCCTGGTACGATTCGTCTTTTTCCATGGGTCCCTGATTTTAACCCATATAAAGTCAATACTTCTATTGCGAGTGTGTGGGTGCGTATTTTTGAGTTAAGCATTGAACATTGCTATCCGGGTATTATTATGGGAATTGCTAAGGTAATAGGTACTCCGGTTCAAATTGATGAAAAATCTCTTAATGGATCTATGGGACACTTTGTGCAGTCCTGGTATAAATTGATTTGTCTATACCCTACAGGATTCCATGATGGTAGAACGCCCTGGGCATTGTTCCTTTGTGTCATTAAGTTATGAGAAATTTTCCGAGTTTTGTTCAAAATGTGGTATTACGGGACATTCATTAGCGACTTGTCGTTGCAATATTGTCACGGCAACGGTTCAAGCTGATCTTGAACGACCTAATTCCAAACATGGGCGTTCAAAGGTTCATAAAGAATATCGTGAGGTGATCCGATCTCTATCGAAGGATAAAGATAAAGTTGTTGCTTCTAATATTGTGGAACATGTTCATCCATCTAAGGATAAGGGTAAGGTGGTGGATAACTCGGTGGAAGATAAGGAACCTCCTCCCCCTCCCGTGGCTGCTAGTAAATGGCGGGCAGACTATGCCGATGATGATCACTCTAGTGCCGATGACCAACATCCTAATGAGAAATCTTTTGCTCGGTCCAACCGCGAGATGGATAATAATGGATTTGTGTGGCCGTCAACAAAAAATCAGCTAGTAATGGTAAAAATACCAGCCCTTCACGCCCTCAGCAAAACATCCCTACTCGCAATCAGTTTGATGCTCTACAGGAAAAAGATTGCAGTTCGGCTCACATTTTAGAAAGGTATGCTGAAATGATTACAAATGATCATACCGTATCAAAGACGCAAGATAATCCGCTAGATATTGTGGTTTATTCCAATGTTGTTGAATCAAGTTCGCAACTGAAAGAGAGTGATGAAACGACTTTGGCTTCAGCTCATGATTCAATATCTCCAATATCAAGCTATCCTCTTAACTTTGATTTTCAAGTTGATGTAGATAAATTGGAAGTTTTAAAGACCAAACTAAGTGACTCATCAATTAATCCGTTTGATATTCACTCATGTGATTCCTCAAAAGCTATGAAAGCTATGACAATTGACAATTGCGGCTCGAGGATCCTGGACCGATATTTCACATGTTATATCCCAGTCAAATTTATCAGACCATCAAGATGATGCTCGAGCGTGTGCTAAAAAGACAAATGCAATTGTTATTCGGAAATCCTCTAGAAAGAGACGCCCTTCATTTAAATTGCATTATGCAGTTATTTTTGTTGATTTTTCTACAGTTTAGCATTATTTTTTCTTTGCTACGTGATCGTCTTGTGATCAGGACTTTTTCCTTTATTTTTATATATTTCCATTTATTTAAAAATTTGAATTTTTTGGGTAGCATCTAATTGTTGTTATATTCTTATTTATTTTACATTTGATTTTTATAATTCAAAAGCTTAATAAAATTATCCTGAAAATACCCATGTCGTTAGACATATATGACATCAAAAATTTCATAGGGATCAAGCCCTATGTGGATCCAACATATTAATTATTTTATAGTTTTGATATTATAAATCCATGAATCGTCCAAAATTTAATCGTAACTTTATAGAAAAATGTAAATGCTTCATAATACCATAAGTGGTTAAAATCAACTGGGGTTACCATGTACATTGTATGAAGTCTTTGTTTACATAGCTCATCATTGACACTTTAAAACATATTTGAGTTAAACAAGTTTTCATACTTCGTAAATAATAAATTCTTAAACAAACACTACAAGAAAATTCCAATATAGCGACATAAATGATTTTGTCGCTAAAATTTTGTTACCTATTGATTTGGGTGTGAACAAATTAGATATACTTTGGGTCGGGTCGGTTCGTCTCGAGTCTAGGTACTTTTGGTTCGGGTCCTGTAAGAGAGATAAACGTTAGGCTAGCCGAGAGGGTTTCCAGCTAAGACCCTCCGATGCTTAAGTCAGTTACAGATGTAAGGTCGCTAATAAATATAGAGCGAGGTGAATAACAATAAATGTGATACTTGTAACAATGAAACAGTGGTGTATTTATAGGTGTCGAATCCCTGACCGTACGAGGTCATACAGAGCCGTACGACCTTGCTCCATGTGACGACCTCGCATTGGTCCACCTGTCCAAATCCGTCTTTTCATTCTGGATCGCGTCAGGTAGGCGACCCAAACCGTCACCTCGGTTCGGGTCGCAACCCGAACCTCAATAATCTGTGGATCTTAGCCTCCTTAGGCCATTTCTTCTAATAAGCGAGGGCAAATAAGTAATTTTAGATATGTGCATATCACATTTAAAATACATATAGAATAAAAATAACATTCTTTTCCAAAATTATATTAATAAATTACCGATAGATCACCGAAAATTTTTAATTTTACCGACATAAATACTATCAGTATGTACCAACAATTTTAGATTCCGTAAGTAAACATTTACCTACACTTTATAGTTATATTAATACAACTACAAATATTCCTGCAGATAAACTGATTTTTACTTGTAGTGAAAATGAAAAACAAAAATTGAGAAAAATCACTTGTTTTACTCAAAAGTCAATAGAAATATTCAATTATGAATATATGAAAAGAATAATAAAGTTATGTTTAATTTTCTGGTGGCTTGTTTGGAGTTAGACTTTTAGGCTCATAATAATTTCGTGCAATAATTAATTCTTCGACAAAGAGAGCAAGTCAAATAAAATCAAAATTGGCGTGCAAATAAAAATGTCTTTTATTCTTTTGCTTTATATATAGTAGTAAGATGTAAGCAATAATTAAATATTTATTTACAATTCATAATTAAGCAAAGTACTATACTATCTTACAAAGGCAATAATTATTTTATAAATTTTCGAACTATATCATTAAACTTCCAAAGGGACCACACGTATTGACCAAGGCAAAGGAATGGAACCCATATGCAAGTCCATAAGAATGATGACACCTATGTATAATAATAATTACACCTCATTAACATAGTTTATATTAAAATTCCCATAAAAAATAAATATGTATAAACAATTATTATACTGGTAAAGTAGTTTTAGATAAGAACGATGCCTGCTTTTCTCAGAATTATTTAGTGCTAAATAAATTAAATACAGCAAGGTTGATTTGCAATAGGAATGGCAATTTCTCCAAACCCGACGGAGATCCGATACCCGACCCCAACGGAGGAGGGTATGGGAGGTAGTAGTTTTGTACCGATTAAATAAATGGGTATGTAGGTATGAGTATTTTTTCAGGTATGGGTATAGAGGTGGGTCTAGGTGACATCCTACCCATACCCTACCCGATACTCGATTAAATAATAATATTATATATATAATATATCTACATATATATTTATTTATAATATTTTACATATATTTTTTTATTTATACAACTCTATTTATTTATATTTAAAGAAAATAATTTTCCCCAAGTCTCAACTGAAATCTACTAACCCACTAACACTTTTATTTAATCCTTTTTAATATTTTGCTATATTTTTATAATATATAGTTCGCTAATTCTTATATGTATTCTTTTTCCTTATTGTTTCCTTAAGAATTTAGTAAATATCTATATTTTTATTTAAATAACTCCAATTTCTCTTTAAAAAGAAATAACTTAAATTTGAAAAAATACAATTGTAAGTGGTAAGAGGGTATGGGTAGGGTATGAATACCCGATCGTCCGATGGGTATAGGGATGGGTATGAAAATTGAATACCCGATGGGTATGGGTATGGGTATGGGTATGTGTATGAATATAATAAATGGGTATGGGGATGAATGATATAGAATCCTATCCGAATCCTACCCATTGCCATCCCTAATTTGCAACCACAACAAATTAGTTAAATAATTCTGAACTACCTTTCTCTCTTTTATCTATTAATATTTTATCATTCGTGTCTATTTTTTTGTTGTAGCATTCGGAAATTTGAACCACCACTGCCACCTTGCAATTTGTTTATTATGATTTAATTATTTCGAATTTATTTTGTTCTTTTTGAATTTTCAGCCGTATGGACATTGGACACTTAGTTTGACAGTACAATTAGTTGTATTTTTAATTTATTAGACAAAATTTGAGACATAACAATAATTAAGATCTTTAATTAATTAAATAATGTACAAGTTTATGTATTTTAAGTTTTTAACATGAAAAAATGCTAGCGGTGTTAATTAAAAAAATTACACGCATAAGCTAACATTTATGCATAAATATTTACTTAATGTTCTCTTATAAAAAATAAAAAGAAAAAATAAAAAAATGTTCTTTAATATATATCAGTGTTATAAACACGCGCTTAAAGGAAATTGATATTTTTATTTCAATATATAAGACACTAATTTAAAGGTATATGCCATATTTTTAAAATTGTTTTTTTCCAATTAAATAACTGTAAAATAATAAAATTATTATAAATAATATAAACTATATTAAGTTAGAAAATTTCATAATCATGATATGTACTAAATAATAATAACTTTTGTTTTACAATAATGATGGCTTTCCCTAGCTAGCTAGTTTAATAGTGACATGAACCAATATTGAAGTTATCATAATGTTTAAGTTTTCAGTACTAGTGTTACATTTAGTGATACATGTGTAGTACGTAAGAGTCCACTAGTATTAAAAAATACCACCATAACTTGTAATAAGATTTTTGTTATTACTGTACATGTGTTAGAAAATGTCAATGATGATAATTTTAACATAATGTTTATATTAATAAAATAAAAATATTTTGTATGTGATATGTATAATTAGTGACGATTTTCATATCACATTATTGTTATTTTTTTTGTTTAAATCATAGTTGAAAATAACAGGTCATGAAAGTGGTGCATTTTGAAATGGGGTTCTTTGCAAAATGTTTTCAATGTAGCTATAGCATAGAATGGTGGATTTGTCAGGGACGGATCCAAGAATTAGTAGTAGGGTAGGCTAAGAAGTAAAAATTTCAGTAAAAAAATCATCTATATATAGGGATGACAATGGGGCCGGGCCGGGCCAAAATAATGAGAAGCCAATAACTAAATATAAAAAAACTAAAAAAAATAGATAACCTTTTAATTTCATGCTTAATTATGGCACTTAGGGGCGATAAATCACTCGTGTTGGACTGATAAATAACAACTCGTCATGATAAGCTCAAGCCCGAACACAACACAATGACCTTGTTGGGCCTAAAATTTAAACTCAGACATAACGCACTAAAAACACGAGAAAAACATGGTACGACACGATAAACACAATAAGCAAAACTGTTAAGCTGATTTAGTTAAGACCATTAGACCATTAACTAATAAAATATATGACTTCCTCAAAAAAAAAAAAAAATATATATATATATATATATATATGACTTCTTAATATATCTGATACTTAGATACATATTCTAATAAATTACCAATACAAATAGTTAAGAACATTTTAAAAGTAATACATGATTAGTGTACAAGTGATAAATAAGGATCACAAAAATAGTCAAAAATCACAAATATATTAAATATCGCATCAATCTCATGATAACACAAAAAAATTTTACATTCTTCATTCTTGATTTTTAAATTGAATTTAGACTTTGGGGTGGACTTGAGTTTACATTAAATTTTGGGTGGCCTAATTTTGAATATTGTAAAAATTATAATACTAAAAATAGAATTTTTGAAAATTCTGCACTGAACCCAGTGCTGGCAATACATGGCTCCGCCCATGGATTTGTGCTTCTTCATATATATTGGATGATATTTTTGTGTTTATCTAGTATTTTAAAGTGAAAAATAATTTATTTACAATATCACTTCAATCATAAGCAGTGTTGTTTTTGTGGCCCAATACTATTGTTTAGTTCTGGCCCATTAAAACTCATTTACTAACCCAGTAGAGAAGGCCAGCCCCATTGCAACCGACCCACCACTCGGACTCGGGTTATGTTCCACCCGACTTTGAGAAACCGTGGATCTTCTATTATTCATCTGGACCGTTCATTTGAGGGTTTCCATCATAACCTTTCATATCCCAAATAAAAAGCCCCAAATGAAACCCTAACAAAGTGGGATCAGTAGCAAATCATATTCTCTCGAATCTTGGGGTCGAATCCGAGCTCTCTTTTTCTTCTCCTTCGATCACTTTGCTCGGTTCTCTTTGTGATTTCCTCGTGAGCCTTTTTCATTTGTGAGGTGTGTGAGAAGGGCGCTGATTTGTGTTGTTCGATTCCGTTGTGTGCGGTGTTCTCCGGGTTTTCTGGTTCTTACCGTGTGGCGTCTGAGGTGGTGGGTTTTTTAGAGGCGTGGGGCTTGGGTATCTCTTTGTGGGCTGCCCGTTGCTTGGTCCAAGCCCTGGTTTTCTTAAACATTGGTTGGGGATTCTCCAGTTTTCTGAGCCGAGGAGTCGACCCTCATCTCCTTCGCCCGGAGCTTCAAGTCGTACCTTGAAGCTCGCTGTTTGTACGAGTTGTGTGCTTTGCGAATCGCTGCTCCCAAGAAACGGTGATATCCTTCCTTTCTTACTTTTGTTTTCGGTCCTTTTTCTCTTCTTTATAGCTGCTATTTATTTTTGTCTTGTGTTGTGTGACAGAGGTTCGATTCGAAAGGGAGCAGTTGGAGTTAAGGTTAAAGCTGTGGTGCTTTTGGTATTCTTGTTTCATTTTCTGATTTAGTATAGTTAAAAGGCTTTTCTTGCGGCTTGAATGGGGAAAGTGCCTTCCCGGTTGCCTTTGTGTTCGAAAGCCTTAATATGTAATTTATCGCTTTTATTTAGAAAAATTGTAATCCCTAATCCCTAATCCCATAGGCTGTTTATTGTAATAGTTTATATGTTAGACCTTAGTAATATTCGGCTATGGCGTATCGGCTCGACAGCGGGATCGATACCTAACAAGCAGCAACTAAAACTTTAGCTTTTTAATGTAAACGGTGTTTTTTGGGACACTTAATACAAAAGTTTTTTGACTTTATTGATTAAGTTTATCTTATCTATTTTACAAACTTTTATAAGATACTAAATCTTATTTTATAAATAAATCTTAAATATTAAAATAATTGTAAAAACATTATTTTGTTGAGTAATTTTTAAAGTCTTCACTCTAAGACCAAAGTGAAATATGAATCATATAAAGTTATAAATCTATGAAGACAGAAGTCAAAGTCAACATGCATAAAATTAGAAGAAGAAAAAAAAAAAACAATTTATTTTGAAGTTGAGAGCATACATACTTCAATATACACCACACATTTGGGGGGAACTTCGTTGAGTGAAAGCATAAAATCAATTAAAATTTAATGAAAATAAATAAATACATTAATGTTTAATGTGATTGATGGCCTATGCATGCAAAATGCAAACTTACAAAAAATATTTTTTAAGGAATTTACCAAACAGTGATATTTGCTCTATTGCTAATATGAACCTGGGAGTTTTAGATTAGATTTATTAATGGACCTAGGCTTATGGATTGGGCCATAACGGATTCAAACATGGGCCTAATCTCCACCCGATTACGTGAAATGGGCCCCTAACGACCTAGTGCTAGTAGTGGTAGAATAGGACTACATGCATAGTATGGACATTTTCTTGCCAAAAGATCGAAATTTCTATTTCCAAACTACACTAATATTTGTCATAAAAAAAAACTACACTAATATTGATCCATAAATTATAATATTAAGAAAAAGACTTAGAAGTAAAATAAAGTAACCACTCCACTATCCACATAAAGGGTAAAAGCGTAAAGCAAACACCAGCACACGTGAAAGCTAGGAATTGTCTACGGGTGGCTTTTTGTACATCTATTAGAGTTAAATTTGTTTATCAAGTAGAGCTTGAAGCTGATATGAAGGCTATTGAGATTGCCTATTTTAGGGATGGTTTTTATATTTGGCTTGAATCGGTTTCACAATATGTGATATCTCTCTTTTCTTCTCGTTCAACTTTGGTACCATGCTCTTACAGAGGTAGATGGAGTGATAGCTATGGTCAAACAAATGAAATTTCGAGTTACACATATTTATAGGGAAGGAAATCGTGTTGCTGATATTGTTACAAAGGTCGTGGGTACTAACATTTAGTGGAACACAATGTCGGACTTTCTTATGGATTGTGGTATTCTGGACATGTCACCATTATATCATATTCGTTTTTCTTTTTTTTTTTTGAGAAAGCTTATATTTTTTGGGGTACTCTTTTTCTTCCAAATGTTTTTCTCTTCTTGGGTTTTACTTTGATATATTGTAATGAGACCTCATGTTTTAGCTAGTTAGCATTCATACTTCTTTTCGATTTTCATGTTTAGTAGGTTGCCCAATATGCAAGCTTAGAATATTAATGGGCCAAATAATGACATATTGTGGGCTTTAATATTCAAGTTTGGATAATCACGATTCGCATCATCCTCTTAATTATCACTGGTTGGGCTAATCCAAATGAAGGCTTTGACTTAGGAATGGACTAATAATATGGGAAATGACTATGGGGAAAAATATAACAAATTAAAAATTTATTTATAAAAAATCACTTAAAATTAGAGAGAAATCTTAAAATTATAATAACTTAAAATAAATCAAATAAACTTAAACGCAATAAATTAAATAAGACTACTTAGTAAGGATTTAAATATAAATTTTTAAATAAATTAATTAAAAATTTATTATATTTATATTTAATTATATTAACTAATATTAAATATTAAACATCAATATAAAAATATATGATATATATATATATGCTAAATTATTAATGGGATAAATATATTAATTCAACATAACAAAGAATAAAAATGAGATATTCTATTTAGAGTGAAATATAGAGTTAACTGTTGGAGTTGTATCTTGAATTCCTCTAAATTTTCCTCTAAAATAGTGTAAATTTGCACAAAATTATAGTAAAATATTGGAGATGCTCTAAAACAACATGTGAGTTGTTATGACAATCCAATACCCTTAAATGGACAAGAATACCAAAAGAATAACATGTGCCAAATAAGTACATGAGAAAAGACACCAATTTTGTGCATTATGGGCAAAGGCTACTAAATAAATACAGAGGATTCATATTCTCTCTGCACTTGATTAGAGGATTTCAGCATCTATGTGGAACATTCTTCGTGAAAGATACCTCACAATTTGCATATTTTAGTGGTATATAATATAATATATAATTGATCTTACAATTGACAAATGCAAACACTATTAACAAGTTTAAAGATTCCATTGTTATGTAGAACAAGACGTTGGGCTAAATTCCAAGATTTATACAAACACATACTTATCTCATTTCATAGTCAAACTCTGGCGGCTTCATTATTTAAAGACTTGATAAAATATTGTCTTTTGGACAAATAAAAGTATAATTTTAACATTTTAAGTCTTAAGAGGCCTATAAGTTGCATTGGTTCGTCTCGTTGTTGGACTTATTACGAGCATCGGATAATAATATATATATTCACTACAAGAAACTCCAATTTACCCACAGGAATATTTTGTAATTAAATATTACAGTTATCTACAGAATACCTACAAATTAAAGTAAAAAATAATATTTTTTCTCAAATTGTGCTGACAAATTACCGACAGATCGTTGATAATTTTTGGCGAAGGTGTTCTCGAACAAAACAGTGAGTCGAGATATCTTCAAAACCCAAATGCCTAAGATTTTACAAACTTTCAAATCTGTGGAAGTTGAAGCGGTGGGTGATAATCTGTTTATTATGGAATTTCGATCAACCACTGATAGACGACGAGCCCTCTTGGAGGGCCCTTGGAACCTATTTCGCAATCTGGTCCTTTTTCAGGAAATTGATGGCCTGCAAAATCCTAGAGAGATTATTTTTGATAAGTTTGATATATGGGTGCAAATGCATAACCTACCGATGGCGTTTATGAACAAGAATGTGCTGGAAACAATAGGAGGCAAAGTGGGAGAGGTCCTGGAGATAGACGGAGGAGAAGGGGATTACTGCTGGGGCAAATTTGCTAGAATCAGAGTAAGGGTTGAGGTAGCTAAACCACTGAAGAAATGCATCAGTGTGCAAGTAGAAGAAGAGGCTGAGGAGCATATTATCATTCTGGTATACGAACGTCTTCCAGATTTTTGTTTCGCTTGTGGGAGAGTGGGACACCTGATAAAGGATTGCTATGAGGAGAAAATAAACAAAGCAAACCCAGAATACGGCAGCTGGATTAAAGCGGTAACTTATTCAAGCGGCAAGAAAAATAAGGAGGAGAACAAAGGCCCAATTTTTTCCGCTATGTTAGGATCCTCTACTTCCAATAAGGATCATTCTTGGAGCAAATCAAGGGAACCGGAGCAGCAGCGAGTAGCCGAGTACACACAACTAAGGCCGTAACCCCCACCAAATTGGCACAAGACTTTGAAGATGTTCTCTCAAATGGAGAGGGAATGGACATTACCATGTATAATCCACCACATGGTGTAGTACAGACAGAAACAGGAATAAGAATTGACGTATCAGATATAATGGAGGAAGCCCCGGAAAACCAGAATACGAGTGGAAAACCCCATGGCAATGCATCACGACCCATATACCAGTTAAATGAGGTAACCGAGCAAGAGGTCGAAGGGGAATCAACTGATAAGAACAGTGCGAGCACATATACAGTTGTATCCACGGGAAGAAGTCCGAAGAAGAGCAATAAAAGATGGAAAAAGTTGGCTAGAGAAGTGAAAGCTAAAAACCAAGAAAAGAAAAAAGAGCAACACATGTTCAAGGAGAAAAAGAGAAATTCCAATTTTACATCTCAGACAGAGGAACTTGTGGAATACCCAAACAAAAAGAGGATGGTAGCGGCTACTCACGACCCAGTTGAGAATCATGAAATAACGGTGGAGGTTGCGATGCAACCCCGCCGAGAACAATGAGTTGCATAGTTTGGAATGCTCGGGGTCTGGGCAATCCCCAAGCATTCCGAGAACTCCGCCGCCTAGTTAGTGAAAAGCGACCTTCTTTGCTCTTCATTAGCGAAACTAAGGTGGTGGAGGAAAAATGCTCACGGTGGAAGGAGGTTTTGGGTTTTGAAGGAGGTTTTATTGTTAATAGTGAAGGAAAAAGCGGGGGGCTTATGTTATTTTGGAAACAACCGTTTCTTGTTTGCATTCAATCTTACTCGAAGGGGCATATTGATAGTGTGGTTAAAGACGGGGATAAAACTTGGAGGTTTACTGGATTCTATGGCAATCCAAATGCGAATCTTAGAAAGTTTTCGTGGGAGCTACTGAGGAGACTGTCAAAAAACCAAAACTTGAGGGAATTGCCGTGGTTAGTCGGAGGAGATTTTAACGAGATTTGTTACGAGAATGAAAAATCAGGGGGTCGGGACAGAGCGCTATCAAAAATGGCAGATTTTCGTGAAACTTTAGATGAATGTGAACTCCGGGATGTATTTTGTTCCGGGGAATTCTTTACTTGGGTCCGGAAAACTATGTCAGAACTTATTTTCGAAAAGCTGGATCGGTTCGTGTGCTCGGCAAACTGGAGACAAGCATTCCCCACTGCAAGGGCATCGTCATTGGAGTTCTATGGGTCCGACCATCGGCCTATTGAAATTAAGACCGGGTTTAGAAATGGGGTACAAGGCTCCTATACACAACGAGCCCCTAAACGTTTTAAGTTTGAAATGTGTTGGATGGAGGAAGAGGAATTTCAATCAATTGTTGAGGAAGGATGGTTAATGGCTCCAAAATCTGCATCTTTACAGGATAGACTTCAATATTGTGGGGAAGTAATGGAGACTTGGGCTGGAGCAAGATTCGGAAAATTATCAAAAACCATTGCCCACAAGAGGAAAAAATTGAACGAACTTAAAACGCACAGGAGGTGGCAGGAGTCGGCGGACCAGATAAAAAATTTGGAAAAAGAAATTGACAAGCTGAATTCGCAGGAGGAAACATATTGGAAACAAAGGAGCCGCAACACTTGGTTGGCAAAGGGAGACGCAAATACAAAATTTTTTCATGCCCAAGCTTCATCCAGGAAGACTAGGAACCATATCTCCGGGTTAATGTCCACTCACGGAGACCTCTGTATGGATAGGGAAGGTATGACAGAGATTATCTTGGAATATTTCAACAGTCTTTTTCAATCCTCGCTTCCGACAAATGAAAATATTCAATATGTTTTGGAATGTGTGGATCCGGCGGTTGATGAAAATACTAATAAGTTTCTTGAATCGCCGTTCACAAGCGCGGAAATAAAAAAGGCGGTGTTTGAGCTTGGTCCGGAACAGGCCCCTGGGCCAGACGGTTTCCCGGGAATCTTCTTCCAGCGGTACTGGAACATAGTGGGGAAGGAGGTGGCAGACGTGGCTCTTGGAGTCCTTAATGGGCAGGCTCCTTTGGAGAGTTGGAACGAAACAATCATAACATTGATTCCAAAGACGAGTAACCCACTCTCGATCAAAGAGTTCAGGCCGATCAGTTTGTGTAATTTTGTTTATAAAATTATCTCCAAAGCGGTCGCCAACAGACTCAAGCAAGTATTACCGGGGATAATTAACGAAAATCAAAGTGCTTTTATTCCCGGTCGCCTCATAACCGATAACATTATTCTGGGCTACGAATGTGTGCACTGGATTAAAAACCAGAAAAAAGGTAAGAAGGGGTATGGGGTGCTCAAGCTAGACATGAGTAAAGCATATGATCGGGTGGAGTGGAATTTTTTGGAGAAGATGCTCGCTAAATTGGGATTCACGAAAAAATGGGTTGAGCTCCTGTTAAGATGCATAAATTCAGTATCCTACTCGTTTTGCTTAAACCAAGAGATTTTTGGATCTCTGAAACCTCTACGTGGAATCCGACAGGGTGATCCGATTTCCCCTTATCTATTCGTTCTATGTGCTCATGGACTGTCCTCAATGTTTCTCAAATTTGAAGAGAGGAGATTGATCAGAGGAGTTCGCATCGCTAATCAATGTCCGACAATCTCGCACCTCTTTTATGCTGATGACAGTCTTATTTTTTTCCGTGCCGATGAAGAAGAATGCCAAGCGGTGCTCCATATCCTCAACAGCTATGAAAGAGCTTCTGGTCAGTTCATAAATTTTGATAAATCAGCACTCTCATTCAGCCCTTGCACAAGCCCAGAATTAAAGGAAAAGATTAAAAACTCTCTTACTATCCCTATTGTCCAACAACACGAAATATATCTTGGATTGCCTACCATCTCTATGCGTAATAAGAGACTGCAATTCGGATTTCTTCGCGATAAAATCCTAAAACGGATCCGTGGGTGGAGCAGCAAATTTTTTTCGGAGGGAGGGAAAGAAACTCTTATTAAGGCTGTCCTCCAATCTATTCCGACATATGCGATGGCTTGTTTTAAGATTCCGATTTCTATTTGCGATGAAATCGAACGAGAATGCGCTAAATTTTGGTGGGGTGCGGAGAATGGAAAACAACATATGCATTGGTGCTCTTGGGAACAATTGAGTAAAGCTAAATGTATGGGGGGGCTGGGTTTTCGCAAATTTTCCCTTTTCAACAAAGCCATGCTAGCCAAACAATTATGGCGCATTATTCAAGAACCGAACTCTCTCATGGCCAGGACCCTCAAAGGGCGGTATGCTAAATATTCAGATTTTTTGGATGCTCCTCTAGGTAGTAATCCCTCATACATCTGGCGGTCATTGTACTGGTGCAAATCCATTCTCAAAAAAGGACTGTGTTGGAGAGTAGGGGATGGTAAGTCTATAAAAATATTCCAAGACTGTTGGCTTCCATCCTGGAAGGAAAAATTGCCTTCAACCTTTAATTCGGGAAGTTCATTGGTTCGAGTTAGCGAGTTGATTTTGAATGGCAGCTGGAATGAGCATCTTATTCATAATTCCTTCTTACCAGTTGTGGCGCAGGAAATTATTTCTCTTTCTTTACCTTTGAATCAGGCCAATGACTCTAGATTCTGGAGATTTAATTGCAAAGGAGTATACACAGTTAAAGATGGATACAGATTGGCAATTGGTATGTTCGACACGCCAGAAAATCAGTCACATAATCGCGTCGAACATTGGTGGAAATTTCTGTGGTCTTTAAATATTCCCACTAAAATTCGTTTATTTTGGTGGAGGATATCACACGACTTTATCCCAACAGAAATCAATCTCGCAGCTCATCATGTACCAGTAGTAGGTGCTTGTAAAATGTGCCAGTATGGAAAGGATACGACAACTCACTCCATGTTTTTTTGCCCAACAATGAAATCCTACTGGAAGTCCTCACCATTTGGCCAGATCCTCAAAAAAGCGCGTTTCGGTTCATCTTTGGAGCTTTGCATGTGGATGCACAACAATTTAACCAAATCAGAGTTTGAGAAATTTGCAATAGCTACATGGTTGGGGTGGAAAGAACGACAAAAAATTATTCACGGCAGCGTCAAGGTATCGGATATTACGGTCCAAACGGAAGTTTCTACTTTCCTATATAATTTTCAGTTAGCTAGGAAGACTCAGAGAATCGACGGAGGGGACGGAGTAGAGAAAAATCACGGAAAATGGGCCCGACCTCCCCCTGGATGTTTGCGGTTGGATGTTGATGCATGCGCAAATGAAACAAAAGGTCAGTTTGGAATTGGAGGGATTGTTCGAAATGATGTAGGTAAACCAGTACTGGTGTTTGGGCAAAAAATAGAACATGCTGGGTCAGTTTTGGAGCTGGAACTTAGAGCGATAAAGGAGGGTCTTGCTAAATCGATTTCCGCTAATCTTTTCCCTCAGTTGGTTGGATCAGACTCTTTGCTTGCAGTCCAAGCAGTGACTGAAAGTAAAGATGTGGAAGGATACATTGCTACGTGGGCTGCATCTATTAATCTTCTTATATCTATGATTAAGGATTGTAACATTTTCCATATATCTCGCACAGCAAACTATTGTGCTCACTCAATTGCTTCTTTTGCTTCTTGTAACTCACTCCCCTTCGTTTGGGAGGGCGAGAGTATCCCTCATTGGCTTGAAGAGCTTGTATGCATTGATTTGGAGGAAAATCAATAAATATGAGTTTCTTTGGCGTCAAAAAAAAAAAAAAAGCAACTGAAACAAGGAAATTATTCCGACAAATCAAACAGTTCAAATAAATTACAAACTTACCGTCAAGATCAACGATAAAATTATTAATCAAATTGGATGTACCATAAACTAATAATTACACTAACATACATTGGTTCATCCGTAATGATCCCTTTTGCTTCCTTCTAAGCAGCATTGACCAGCTGTATTTTGTCTCGTTACTTATTTTGTCATTATTTTTTTGGCTATTTTTTTAACCGCAATTGTGTTTTGCTTCAAATCTACTAATTTTCTTTTCGTGTTTTCTTTTATTTTTGTTACGAATCCTGAATTACTGGCACAAAAGAGACAACTAAGGGAATTTATTTATTCCAAGCTTGAAAATGTTGGATGAAAAAACAAGAATGCGCACGGCCAGCAGCTACCAATATATATGTGTTTTATCGATTTTGTAGTACTCATTGTCCATTTCCTTAATAACTGTAACATTTGTTAAGTTTGTCCAGTGGAATTTTAATTAATCATGTATTAATCTGTAGTCTTGATGTGACTGAAATCAAATGCAGTAAATTCTCTTACAATGGTAGCTACATTAGTCTTGCTGTGGCTGCTGAGTGGAGGAGTTATGTCTTTGTCGATAGGCCTCAATTAGTCCCAAATAATTAGACCCTTAGATATAGATTAACAATTTAACATATGTGAACAACAGAAACGACAGCGATTTTTTAGCATTATGAAAATACAGAAAGATAAATTAAATAGTAACACTAATTAATGGACAAAAATACACTTTTGAAATAGTTCAAATCATAATTATGGTCGACGTCACATGAAATGAATATGGTAATATTGCATAAACAATTGAAGGAGAGACAGACAAATATTAATCTCATTAATTCATCCAGTTGGTGAGATCCGTAATTTAGGATAATACTATCAAGAAAATTTATATGGTTTATATGAATAATAGGAGCCATGGAGGACGAGGATAAACTTTTTGAAATACTTGATAATACTCGTAATTTTAATTATGGCTTAACTATGTTAAATGTAATTTTCAAAAAAAAAAATGATACATGTAATAATTTGCTATGTTAGTGAAGCTATTAGAAGAGGTGCATCATTATTTGGTGGATTCTTAATTTTTCTGGCTGGTGGTTTATGAATATATGATTCATAATTAGGAGTATATTACCAAGAAAAATATACCATTTAAACCAGTAATATGTAGGGCCGGCTATCATCGAAGTGGACAAGGATACACTTTCGGAATACCAACAAATAATTATACTCCTAACTAATCAACCTTAATTTTTTTTCATATTCATATTATAGAAAAATAGAAAACAATATATACGTGTGTATAAATGTATATATTGATGTTGATATACAAGAGTACATGGTGTAGTTTCACTGGCCATTGAACATTTGGTCAAGTTGTAGTAGATTAAGAAAATGTCATTTTTGTTGGGAAATCGATCCAAATTCATTCCCAGAGACAAATAAAAATAACTGAGAAATAAAATAATAACAACAAACTAAAACACAAGATTTACATGGAAACTCCAAAATTGGAGAAAAATCACGACCCGCAGAACAATTCTACTGTATGAAAAATTTATACAATCACACAAAAATTCTCTCTCCCGACTCCAATACTTCCACTTACAAATCTTTGACTAACTCACGGACTTCTCCCAACTCAACACAAGAGAATACAAGAAATGAATTTATAAGAATCAAAATACAAAGATTATAGTGTATTTGATTGGTGCACTTGAACTCAAAACACATAGATTTCTTAAATAGCCTTAAGGTATCCATCCATTTTGTTTTCAAAGCAATGTCGGATAGGTCCACTTCTTTTATTTTTGACACTAAAAACAACAATTTTATTAATTATTACCAACATGATACTAAGGCTTCCGCCTTATTATCATTAATGATATATATATTTGGGGCAAACTGAATAAGATATAGTGAAGTTTTACCTAAAAATTTGGCACACAATTAATATAATTGGTTTCCATTTCATCATGGTCCACAATTCTTCTACACAATTGGCTACGCAATACATGCGGCGAAAAATATATGTTTATACGTAATTTGGGTTTAATTTCACACGAACTGTGAAAATTATATCATGTTAAAACACAATTTTACTACTAATGTGACCTGACCTCACTATTTATTACGAAATACCTAATATATGTATGCATGACAATTAAGTAAATCAGTACATCACTGACTGTTAAATCATATATGTCTAATTAAGATAACGAGTAACTGTTGGGAATTGATTATTAAATTGGGTTTTGACTCATATTTGACTAATTATTTAAGTGACTTCATTTATTTGAAATAGAAAATAAACAAGATAAGCATAATTTACACCACGGGTAGATGAGATGAGCATTTTGAATTTCTCAAAATCAATTTTGGGTAAATGATAAATTAATGCAAAACATAAGCCACTTAAATGTATTTTATATGAAAATATGAAAGGGTAGAAATATAAAGAGTCACATCCCACATTCGGAACATAGAGCAAGTTTGGCTTTCTGTATATAATGCTATCATAACTAAGGAGAATCAGTGAACTCCTATACAAGACCCTAAATGAACCAAGTGGATTTTATCTAGCTTTAACCTAACTCAAGAAACACTATATCACAACTATTGATCAAAGGACACAATCCGACGGTCTAGATTGATCTGGACCGCCAAGAGATGCGTCCAGTCTGAAGGGACACACAAAAATTTAAATAATGGGACTCACGCACTTCATTTCGTCCATCCAATTTCGAGTTTTAATCCTCATTTCTGCATAAGTCTTTTTGAGAGTTCATAAGCACTGTAAGTGTTGGTAGTTCTTACAAGTTGTATGTTGTGCAATCTCGTCTTAAAGAAAGATTGTCTAACTCTTGCCTAGATTTTTGAATTTAAACCATTACTCTTCTTGAATTTTTCCTATACACCTACCAGATTTTCCCAACAGTAAACATGTTTGCCCCTAAACCGATGTTGTCAACAACAATGTTAAACTTTAATTTTATAATTTATTGATATATGGATCGTGTTTATTCTTTCTGTCGATACAATCTCTATCCTGATTGATGAATAACTAGTCTATTTTTCTCTATTTATATTCTCTTAATTTATTCTTGGTGTGAAAAACGAGGGTATCTGGGGGGACAAATAAGGCATGTTAATCTGGTAGATCAAATAAGATATGGTTTTGATGATTGATTCTTTTTTTGAAGTGAGATGATTGATTCCAAAGCAACGATGTGTTTGCGATTCTATCAAAATAGTAACATTCCATGTCGATCGGTATTTAGTTATTTTATAAATGAGCTCCAAACATATTCTTCCAAATTTAAGTATAGTGAATCTCTTACATTGCTTTAAAGCTAATTTATCTACTTGAGCAATTAAAATGTGAGAATAAAGAATATAAAATTAATATATGTATCCAAAGTCTAAAGTATAAAAGAGTAGGTGGAAAAGTTTTAGTGTGCATTATATATGTGTTTGTGTGAAAAGCATAACTTCGGACGGAAGAAAATATCGGATTAAAGGTTATGGACTGCGCTAGTGGATTTAAGAATCCTAATAATACACTAGTAATCCAATATAATAAAATTGGGTTTTTTTTTATTCCATTCCCAAACATTTTGTCAGATCAAATAATAATTTCCAGTAGTATTATTAGGACTCGTTTCGGATTGTTGATGGGATTGGATAAAAATTTGGGATATGATAGGATTACACTATTCATGTTTATATAATGTAGTGTTATTTTGTGTTTGGGATTGGAGATTGATATATTTATTTTAGTAATGGTATACAAATTTTTGTTTGGCAATATTGATTATAATGGATATAATAGCAAAATAACCAAAATACCCTTACCAGTTAAATGAAAAAGGACAATACATCTTCACCCATCTCTTATTTTCGCCCATGGTTTCATAGTTTCAGATTTGTAAACACAATAATAAGATATACACTACTGAAAATAAGTTGGATAAATTTATCTTAAATTTAATTTGTTACATATATATCATCTCAGTTTAATCTTTGAAAACAACATAATTCTACCAACATTAGTCTTATAATTGGGTGTGTATCGCCTACAAATTTCAGTCTTTTACAAATCACAAATACTCCTATCAGACCGTCTAACGGGTCTGACCCGCGAACCCGGTGGCATTTTCGTAATATTAGCAATGGTATTTTAGTAGTTTTCAAGGACCACCAGTATTAACAGTCCTTCTGAAAAGTATTAGTCGAACTTACCTGCCATTTTTGGGTTTGGTCAAATCTGAGCCTAAATTAGAATTTTTTCTAATTTTGTCAAAATTAGTACAAAAGGACACGTTATCATCATTGTGACTATTTTTCGGTTGTTAACAATGAAATCTGACCCCAAAAAAAAGCCTATATATTGATGTTGTGACATTATATATAAAAGAATTAAGAAATAAAACACTATTTTAGTATTTTTTTTATCATCACTAAACTCGTGAAAATTATCATTATGCAGAATGAGGATCGTAACCACTTAGGGAATCAAATAGTGGCGGAGTGTTAAGACTCTCAAGTTCAGACCAGAGTGGAGTTTGATTCTCGCCACCACTTTCCTCATAGGATATGTACTCAAAAATAATATATCGTAACCACTTTATATATAATGAAAAACATGAAATATTGATCAGGATATATCGAACCCTGATTTTTTTTTCCAGTTTTTAAGATCTCCTTAATTTCCTCCAATCCTCCCAACTCATTAAAAGATAAAAACAATGTTTCATCCATATATTAATTGAGGAGCCAAGTTACAAAAAGAATCCACCAATGAGATTGAAGATAGACTGTGATGCAGACGGAAGCCATGAATAAACGAACAACGAACAAAAGCAATACGGAACTTCGCAAAGAAATATAAATTGCAATGGAAAGAGATAAATCTCAAATTATTATTATCAATTCAACCACCCTAAAAATAATAGTAAAAATACTATTTATAAGACATTAAAAGATAAACCAGAATAAAAAACTCATAAACACAAATCACTTTCTAAAATATAAGATAATGTAAAATTCTAAAATATATATCATATCTCCATCAGACTTTCACTCTTAGGCAGGTTTTTCCCCAATTGTGGAAGGTGAACTGGAAATGAAGAGTTGAATTCTGTCAATTGTACATAACATTCACGTGCAATGTTATGGAATATATGATATATCCTCATAAATATGTATATAATATATTCTTGAGTTCAATTATATTCTTCTACAGCTTAATAGTTCATGCACCTGTGGAAAGGGTAACGTTATTGAGATGATTTCACAAAAACCATATTCTCACCCCATTTCGCATTATTAAAACACATTTCAAGTTCTAGAAGTGGTATCCAATATTCTATTTTTTCTTCTGATTAACAAAAACAAAAATAAATAAAAATTGGGACGTTCTTGGAAATTTTTTAATGATGAGAACTTATAAATGACCTTTTTCATATATCACTTAACTTGTGAAATCATTATCAACTAATCGACAAAATAAAATATTCCCACTACATAATTTAATTATATATGACAATTTTGACACAATTAATTAATTATTAGGTTTCTGCAACATACTAATTAAATTTAAATCTAGAATCATCAATTTTTGCACAAAAACGTTCATTCAAATTAAATTAGTTATTATTAAATTAAATATACAGTGGGTTTTTTTAGCCTTTTAGGCCAATTGAAAATCTTTTTTAGCAATGTTTTTCAAACACATCCTTTTTAGCCATTTTGAGATGCGAAAAGACATAAGTGCCCTTTAGTTGTTTAACTGTACATTTTCGAGTGAAACATTTCCAATCCAAACCAACAACTCGAACGGCGACAACATACCCCCATAACTCGAATCCAAACCAACAACTCGAACGGCTACAACAAACCCCCAAATCTTCAAAACCCTAAACTCGAACGGCACCAACCCAAAACTCGAAAGGCGATTTCGACTTAAACGGCGATGGCGACTGAATCGACGAATAACCGGGTAACCTCCAACTCCACCTTTGTTTAATTTCATGTTTTTTGTTGATTTAGTTGGTCTATAGTTGTTTTAGGTTAGGATTTGTTGTAGTTTTTGTAGAATTTCTAGGGTTTTTTGGCGATTTTGTGTTTGAGTGGAGCTTTGGATGTTGTTAATGCGCGAGAAGTGAGAGGGGCGAAGAAGACGATCGATTCGAAAGTTACACATAACTCGATTCGAGTTATGTCTAACTCGAATCGAGTTATGTGTAACTCGAATCGAGTTATGCGACAGCAAGCCTGACAAGTGTATTTGTGTTTTTCTTGACATATTTGGCAATGGAAATGGGGTTCTGCATAGAATTGGAGGGGAAAACTGAATGTATACACCAATCACCACTTGATAGCCGATATAAAAAATGAGTTGACTAAGTCGGGCAATTTAGATGACTTTAGGAATGGGCCATTTGGGGCGTTTCGGACTCGACTCGAATGCGTACTCGACATCCCAGAGGTCCGCTTCGATTGCTCGGTAGACAAGATTTTTGGTGGAGGGATTTGAGACCGGGGACTTGTGGTTCCGCGTTGGTGAGCGGAACTTCAGATTTGGGCGGCGAGAGTTTGCTATGTTTACGGGGCTACGCTTTGGCCCCTCAGCGATTGGCACATGCTCCTCACAGCATATCCCTCCGGAAGGAGGAGTATATCAACAGTTTTTCGACGGGGAGTCCTTGATACCGGCAAAGGCAGTGCCGCATTTCAAAGCGGGTCATTTCTGAGAGCGACCGAGGAGAATCAAGATGGCATATATCTTATTCATCACGAAGATCGTTAGCTTTCGATCCGCGTGGCACCGTCCCGTTATGGTTGTGGACCTTGGTTGAGGATGCCCCCGGATTTAGGGCATTCCCATGGGGCTCCTACGTGTATGGGCGTCTCCTCCATTATCTTGATGCTGGGATCCGAGCCCCTACTGATCCTGAGAGATCCGTCCAGTTCCACATATATACCTATATCTACCCTATGCAGGTATATATAAGTTAAACATGTATTTCATCTATTAACACGAGTATTTCATATTCTAATCAGATTAATTGCTTATTTGTTTTTTGTTTGATACAACTATGGGCATTTGAAGCTATACCTTCTCTTGCTCGGGACCTTGCCCAGGCCTCTGGGTTGGATGGCTATTCTAGGGGCAGACGAGTTAGATGCCCCAAGAGGACCTTGAGCTCGGTGGCGTTATTTGACACCCCCAAGGTAATTACGAAATCATATGAGTATAAGTGGTATTGATAATATTTTCATCGTAATTACGTTAAATTTTTCCTATTTTTTTTCAGCACGATATGCGCCAAGATGCATGTACCACCGAGGTGGAGTTACGACTCCCTTACATGCAGGGCATCGATATGGACATGTCGCACGGATTGATGTATGTCCATATGGATCATTTCCCGTCTCGGGTTGCCCCACTTGGCCCTGACGCTGTTCGTAGGAGGCTTGTTCTAGAGCCAGGACGCATTCGGCCGGGATCGCCTGTCTGCCTCAACGTCCAAGAGGCGGATGCCCCTCCCCCACCGCACGTATAGATGATGATGATTATGATAGTGAGGCTGAGGATAGTGATCGCCCTGCACATTCGAGTAGAGATTCTCAGAGGCGTAGGACCCGTACACAGCCTCTATCCCCGCATGGACGTTCTCCTCGACGGCCACCTCCACCTCCACCTCCACCTCCTTCCGGACCTATTATCAGGGCTCGTCCCTCATCACAACATGAGGGATCAACTTTTCGATCTGACCCCGCTTTGGCTCAGTCTACCCGGGTATTCGTACAATTAGTGGAGGGAGCCGTAAGCCGGGTGATTGAGCGTGCACTGGTTCGTCAGAGAGAGATCATATGGGCCGATCTACGAGCCGAGCATGGAGTCGCATTTAGATGCGCGATCGCTCGATTTGATCCGTCAGTGTGCGTGAGCATCGCCATGAGCGGAGCGAGTCGAGCCTCAAGATTTCGAGCGTAACAGATGATCCATCTCTACGCACCAGCCATGGGACTCATGGAGTGCATGGGCGGCGGTGTAACGCCGTACATCCGACTTTTCGGTACGGGTATGTTTATGTTATGCATTTTATCTTCTATTTAATTCGAAACTTAAGTTGGTTTGGAAATGATGTTAATAGTACTTCAATTGCCTATATTATTTGTCACGACACTAGGCTACCTACCGCTGTAGAGGATTTTTCACAGGCAGTGCCTCGTGGTACGCCGCGTGGCACACTTCGCACACTTCACGCCTTCCACACCGGCATTAGTTGTTGAGCATACCGGAGAGTCTGTGGGGGATGTTGCAGCGGGGGCCGCAGCTGGGGACGCGGCAGCAGAGACTACTCCCGTTGCTCATATACGTCCTACTCGTCGCGTATGTATGCCATCGAGGTACCTACAGTCTCCATTTATAGACGTAGACGAGCAGAGGAGGCAGAAATCGATCCGTCAGCAGTATACTCGGTACTTGGAGATGCCTGCCGCCCTAGAGTATGTTCTGTATATATTTTGTTTGTCTTTAATAATATTTCATTTCAATACTTATTAAATTGATTTCTTTGATGTCTGTCAGTCGAGATGTAGGGCTAGTGCCACCTTGGTTTCAGCAGCAAGGCTACTTTCGGGAGATTGAGGATCTAGCCTATAATGTAAGTAGTTTTGTTAAGTATTTATTTCATTTCATTTCAATTAATAATCTCATGTTGTTTTAATCTCATGTTGTTCAAAATATTTGCAGCATATTGATCCTTATCTTGGGGTCTTTGCCCGGAGATTGAACGACGGGTCCGGTTGCGCAGACTGGTGTCGAGAGACACTAACTCGAACATCCAAGATTGTTTATTTTTTGTAAGTTTTTAATTTCAGTTAACATTCGTTTAACATACTTTCAAATGCTTATACTTTTGATTTAAATTGAATGAAAATTATCAACAGATAAACCTGAAGAGTGCATGGGATACCATCCATGCTGATGACACAGAGTGTCTGGGTACCTACGGGGTAGTTTGCCCGACGTGGATTGGATTGTACCCAGGCCATTCTTTAGCGTATGTTCATGGGCAGTCTCCACCGTGGGGTCAACCTTGGTACGAGATCCCAGATGTAAGTACTAGTCATGTTATAGTTTTATTGCATCTTACTTGTAGTTCGTATTAGTCATATAATCCAATAACAATGTTTCAATTATTACTTGTAGATCGTCTTCGTATGTCTATGCGAAGGGCATTGGGTCGTATGCCGCATTCAACTGCTCGATTGGGAGATTCAGCTGTACGACCCATTGTCGCATCAGATGGATGATCCTGATGACCCGGAGTCTATCATCATCGTCATCGCCAGCTGCTCCCGCTTCGACGTCTTCTTCCCCGAGTGCTCGTTGTTGGTCAATATTTTGAGCATCGCGGGATTCCGATTAGATGTGATATGTTGGCCATTACGACGATGCCAGCAGATGATCAGTTCACACAGGTGGATAGCCACAGTTGTGGCGCGTTCGCCTGTATATAAGTCGAGCGTTTATTGGGTGAGTCCATCCCGGCGGCTCAGACATCAGATACCATCCGCGAGTATCGTCGGAAGATGGCGTTGGTGATTTTTGCGCATAGTACAGAGATTGTTCGATAGGGATTCGTTTGCACTTTTTATTCTATTTTGACTTTCGCGATGTATATATTAACTGTGTATATATTTGTTGATTGCTCGATATATTACATCTTATTTTGGTTGTGCTGGTGGTGTTGGATGTGTTGGTTGTCTTGGATTGTGTTGGATGTGTAGGTGGTGTTGGATGTGTTGGTTGTTTTGATTGTGCTGAATGTGTTGGTATGACAGGTTGGGGTGTGTTACAGGTTGGTTTGTGCCTAAAACAGAGTGTACATGCCGATTTTTTTTTTCTTATCTAAATTAAACAGGACTACGTGCTAGAACTTAAAATACAAAAGAGTTAAGATACACCAAACCAGTTAATATAAGAACAAACCACTTAAAACAGACTACGATCTTTAGAACTTAAAATACAAAGAGTTCGGATACACCAAACCAGGTTAAGATACACCGAACCACTTAAGGCACTACAGTCTTTAGAACTTAAAATACAACATAGAACAAAACAATTTAGTCTACTTAGGTTTGGACTTTGATGAAGTTCCTTCCTCAAAACGGGGACGCTTAGGCAAATATCTAGGGACAGGTGTCCATGGCAAAATATCGACAACTTCCTTCTTCCAAGGCTCCATCTTGAATAGCAGGGCGAGTTTGTCAAACAGTGGTTCCCCATCGAACTCGTAAGCGGCTGCGAGGGTTGGATCAACCTATATGTACAGAAAAATAACAAAATTTTTAAAATTAGAAGTAAAATGTGGTGCTGGAAGATGAGTAGAATGATGAGTAGAAAATGAACTTTAAAATACCCTGCCCAGTCAAGCCGATTCTGATGAGTGGAATGAACGAAATCTTGTTTGCGGTCTCAAACAACGCCTGGAGTGGCAAGCATATTAGCGAAAAAGTTGTAGCGAGCTTGAAGATGCTTAACGCGTTGATTCACTTCAGAAAATGTGAAAGTTTTGTCAAACCACGACTTCAAAAGATCCCTAGCACCCAACACGGAAGTGTTGTTAAACCCACCGACCTCTCAATCGCCTTTATTCAACTCGCTCACCAAAAAATCAACAAGTAGGATATCCATCGGCATTGTCCACGGAGTTTTCTTTTCATTGTAAAGCACATTAAGGAAAGGTGAAGATGTATTACTCATTTTGATATAGATGGAAGATGAAGACGTATTCCTCAATGACGGGGTATTTATAGAAAAATTATCTTGAAAGTTACATAATGACAAGAAACATCAATGAAAAGCTGAAAGTTACATAATGACAAGATACATCACTGAAAAGCTGAAAGTTACATAATGACAAGATACATCACTGAAAAGCTGAAAGTTACATAATGACAAGATACATCATCAAAAAATCGAAAGTTACATAATGACAAGATACATCATTGAAAAGTCGAAAGTTACATAATGACAAGAAACATCATACTGGGTACAATTAAATTACATGTTCAATTTATTGATTGTGTTCAGAAACTCTATCAGGACAAACCCTTCTGGTGTATCATTCTTTCTTACAAACGCCGCATTTTCTTGGAATTTTTTTAGCCGGCTGATCAATCGTGTTGCTTCCACTAGCACTCATTGCATCATGACAAATGGGGAGCACTGCATTACATGTAGAACGATTGTGACCCTCTTGACGACATCTAGAGCATATTATGGACCGTTGTGAGCTGCTAGATGGACCACTAGATGGAATCCGTCAAGTCCTCGGTCGGCCAGCTTGTCAAGGATTTAGAGGTGCCTTGACAACCTTAAGTCGTATGATTTCAAAGACATTCGATCTTTAGGATGTTCAATGGGCATGACGATTGGAGAATAAAGTTTCCGCAATGTTTCGTTTTTATAGTAGTTGTGCACGAATCAGATCGATTGATTTGCCTTACCGAAATAAATAGTAGAAAATGTATATAAGTATATCTAGAAGGTGAAATAATTAATAAATTAGTAAAAGACTTTAAATATACCGATTGCCTTAATCGCATGTGGACACGACAATAGATCAAGTCGAAACACTCGGCAAGTACGCGTTCTCTTTGCCAAATCAACAACAAAAGAACGCACCCCATCCTTCACAGAATAAATTAGGCTACTAACAGGTGACACGTGCATCTTATTAGCGATTGCACCGTCTGTCAATCTCTTAGCCGTATCTCGTGGTGACTTCATTGTTCATGTTTTGGGCTGCAATTTGACGCTCATGGAACCACTCCTGAATGAGGTTTTGAATAGAATCGAGCAACGAACAAATTGGCAATTTCCTCGACCAGAAAAGTCTAGCATTAAGAACCTCAGCTGCATTCAATGTCATGAACCCATAGCGTCTAACTGGACAACGTGCACGTGCCCACCTTTTCGTTCCAGCCCTAACCAAATCCTCGTAGGCCTTTTCGTTTACATTTTGAATCATGGTCATTAACTTCTTGAATCTTTCAGGAGAATAGGTGTACGCGGCCTTTTGGTATAAGGTCACCACTTGACCTCGATAATTTCTGATATTTTGTCTCAAGTGATATGTGCATATACCATGCACAGCGTCAGGAAATACACTGCCAACTGCATTCTTAGTACTTTTATGACGATCGGATACAATGAGCAAATTTCCAGGGCATCCATATGTATCGCGTAATAAACCATTCCCATGACTCGTCCTCCTCCTTATCAGCCACACCAAATGCTAGTGGAAACACTTGTTCATTACCGTCTTTTGTAACCGCAACAAACAACACACCTTTAAACTTGTCTTTTAGGTGTGTGCCATCAACAACAATAACAGGTCTACAACACTCACTGAATCCTTTAATTGACGCATGTAAAGCAATATAAACATACTTGAATCTATCATCGTCATCAGTCTCGTGTAGCGCAATGGTACCAGGGTTCTCTTTTTTTAACATGTACAAGAATGCAGGCAAGATCCCCCAAGACTGCAAGTGGTCACCGTGTATGTAGTTGTACGCGACGATCTTTGTGATTTTAGTGCTTTGTTGTACAAAATGTCTATCCCATGTTCAGCAGACAAATCAGCAATAATATCCCTAGGTTTAAGGGATCGTCCCTCCTTTAGTAGTTTTGGCGCAAACAGGGCTCCAATAATCTTCGAAGGCAATTGTCGAGGAGCATGTCTACTTAAGTTGGCTTCACATGTATGAGGTTGCTCGAATTTAGTCACCTTTCAACTTCCTCCTTGGATAGCGTTTGCACGAAGTAAGAAGGTGCATCATTTATGTTTGCAAACAGCCTCATAACGTGAAGTCGAAGACCGAGTTGTTCTATACTCCACACGATGGTACAGATGGTAGAAGCCCAACTTTGTTACCATTTATTTCTTGCTTTCAAGCACTGTACCTTTGAATAAGTCACGCTCAATGTTAGGTGGTTCTTGTGGAATGGAATCAGGGTCGGGATACTGATAAGACGTTCCATGAGTCATCCAAGCATATTTAGACGTAACCATTGGGAGCTTTGTATCAGCGTTCTCATTATCTACTTCGTTGGCATCAACATGAGGTACCTTATGGATTGGAAATCGTCTATTCCGAAGAACATGCTCGTCATTATCTCCTATGATATCATTGTTCACATCATTCTCTTCACGGTCATCGGGAACAAAATAGTCATCTTTTTCCCATCCAAAGTGATCATAAATCAATCGACGGACTAGTTGACTGTCAACATCGTACTCTGGATCATCATCTTCTTCATCGGATGTGCCACCATCATTCCCTTCACGGTCATCCGGAACAAATTTTGCATCTTGTTGGTTATGTTGATCACCAACAAAATTATGGTCATCATAATGGCCGCCACCACCACCACCACCACCACCATCATCATCATCATCATCATTATTGATTCTCGGTTGTTGCTCCAAGATAAGAGATTTACTTAGACAATTATCGGGCACTACATGTTGCACAGACGTTGGTTGAGGCGCAGCATGTTGCATATAGGTTGGCATACACTGTGGTGGACCATGTATATAATTCATGCCGTACTGAGAATTATATGGATTTAAGGGCATAAATTGACTGCCAATACCATATGAATACGATTGAGCAGTCATTAGGTTCATGAAACCATGTGGATTGCTATTTCCGGTGTATGAAGTCCCCCCCATCCCATGATCTTTTGGTTGCAAGGTCACAAATATTCGGGGATCTTTGAAAATCTCAGCTACTCGTCGAAGATCTCGTTCACACATAATCAAATACTTAACCTCAGAACCACCCCCAGTTGGCATTAAACAGTGTAATTTGTATTCACACAAACGCCGATCACCATTTACAACGTTATGAACAATATCCACAAGCCCACTATATGATATTCACAACGACGTAAAAACGAGTACTTCTTCATCATTCCTATAGAAATTACCATCCCAAAAACCACTATGGATAATTATCACTTTATCATCCTCCATCTGAAACCAACAAAAACAGACAAAAAAAAAATCAAATCAGAACATGTAACCTGCAAAGGTAACTCGAATTCGAGTCAGCTGTGACTCGAATTCGAGTCACATGTGACTCAAATTCGAGTGAGTTGTAACTCGAATTCGAGTTACCTTTGCAGGTTGTTGTTCAAGCTTATTTCGAACTGTTTTTTTTTTTCATATCAATGGATTTCAGATCTATTCTACACCCAACCTCAAACTAAATACGATAGTGAAATGGTAAAAAATGAGATAGAGAACAAAATGCTTACATTATTTCGAGATTCCGATCGGGAAAATAGTTGCCGGAAATTTGCCGGAATTTTGTCTTTGAATTTTGAAGAGAGAAAGTGAAAGTAAAAGAGAAAAGGAGAAAAAGAGGTAGGAAAAAGAGAGGTATAAGACCTAGTGTAATATGTTTAAAGGGTATGAATGTCATTTTACACCCAAAAATGGCTAAAAAAATATATTTGAAAAAGTTGACTATTTTTAATCTTTTAAAGTTGGAAATAGCTATTTCCCTAGAGAGCCTCCGTCAAACTTGAAAAATTCATGTTCTAAAATATATATGAAAAGTAGCGCCCAAATAGAAGGAAAAGCATGATCATGCATCTCTTTTAACTTTATTTGCTTTGCAAGGGTTTTCATGCATATGCATGCCTTAGTGTATCTATTTTGATTCCCCGCACACAAATTAAGATTTTTTATATAGAAATTTACAATGGATCTAAGATAATATAATTTGATCATGATATCAAACAAAATCTTATTTTTCAGCACGTCGTTTTATGCGACGATATCCAAAAAATGCACATAATAGTAATCTAATTTTTCATTCTTAACTCAATATTCTTTCAAACATTATATATTCTCGATTTTCACACAAAATTCAATACAAAAATCTAAAATTCAGTAATATTTTTGAAATTGAAAATCTATTTGAAATAAAAACCAAATAAGCCCATATATATATATATATATAAGATTTAATTTTGCTAGATCCTCTACTTAGAAATCTTTTATACGTAAACAAGGAAAAATATTCTTTGTAAGATTTTAAAGAAAAATGCATTTATAAAAATTGATATTAAAATATGGGAATATTGACAACTTTTGGAATTAATTCTTTTAAGACGACATATTTAGTAAATGTTTACCTTTTCTTTATCTCTTTTAACCAAAAAGTTGTTACTATACATGTGAAAGAAACAAAGTGAAAGAAAACAAGAATGTCCTATTACGCGTGGAGATATTTTATGGTCAAATCACTTGCTATTAGTCATCAAAAACTAAATATATTTTTGGTTTCTCAAAAAAAAAGTAAATATATATTTCTTTGTATATGCTAAGTACCACTTGATGAATATTTAAAAATAAAGCATATTGGAGAACTTCGTAAAAAACAAGAAAAAATCTGTACGTAGATAAACCCAGAATTAGTGGACTTCATAGTTGTCTCAAGTCTTAACACCTCAAAAAAAAAAAGTCTTAACACAGGATATAAAATCATACAAAATACAAGTACACAACTAACCGTCTACCTATCTATCAATCTATTACCTGATTTAATTTATTGATTAGCACTTTATCACTACAATAAAAACTGTGTTTAGTTACGCTAAAATTTTCACTTGGTGACGCTTATTAGCGTCACAAAGTATATTACCTACGCTTTTAAAAGCGTCATGAGTTGTGTTGTTAAATTTGATGTCACGAAAATATCCGTGACGCAAGATCTATGCGTAGGTAAATCTCATTTTCTGACGCTTTTATCAAATACGTCATTATGTGGTGACGCTATTTTCTATCACAATTAATAAAGATTTAATATATTTTAAATGAATCTTTGCTTACACTAAATGTGTTGTTAAATTTAAGGACGCTATTAAGCGTCTTTAAAATTAGTGTTATTAAAATTATGACGAATTTTAAATTTTTGGCGTTTGTAAAATTTATTAAAGATATATTATTTATTATTTTGTAAAAAAATTTAAACTTAATATTTAATTTTTGATTGATTTTGAATATATTTATTGTTAGTCAATTATACACCACATGGTCTCTATTTATTAACTCTCAAACTCACTCTCAACACTTCAATCTTTCGATGTGGGATATATGTTTCAATTTTTTACTGTGTGACGCTTTTTAATAAGTGTCGTCATTTTAATGACACAAACAATAAAAGTGTAAGTAAATTTTAAAAATTTGGCGACAAATAAAAAAATGTATAAGTAAAATAGAAAGTGTCAACAATTTTATGACGCTTTTTAACAAGTGTCTTCATTTTAATGACACAAACAATAAAAGTGTAAGTAAATTTTAAAAATGTGGCAACAAATAAAAAAATCCGTAAGTAAATTAGAAAGTGTCATCAATTTTATGACGATTTTTACTAAGCATTGTCATTTTAAGGACACGAATAAAAAAAGCGTAAGTAAATTCTATAATTATCGTGACACTTATAAAAAAAGTCGGTAATTTTATTAAGATAATGACACTTCAATAAAAGTGTCATTAAATTTACTAAAATGCTAACGCTTTTTAATAAGTATCACTAATTTTTATAATTTACAACGCAAGCGTCATTAAATACTTATTTATAATGACGCTTTTTGGTAGCGTCATTAAATTTGTGTTGGGATAGATCATTTTTCTTGTAGTGTATTAATTAATAATTACTTAAATTTAATGGGTTCAGCATAATTTTGATTGGTGGCTCAGATATTAACAACGCTAATTGCGGATGTAAATGAAGTGTCTTGGAACAAAACAAACAAAAGCTAAGGAAAAACCAATATTGGGAATCTGCACAAGAGTACAGACGTACGCTAGTGAGACGCAGTATCCAACAATTTAACAGACTTTGTTTGTCTAGTTTTATTGTTTTTAAAGGAGTATTTGGAACATTCAATACGACAAAGTGTTATAAAATTTAACAAAAGAGACCATCTAGCAAAACCTTTTTCACTTTATCATCATCTTCATTATAATAATTATTATTTGATTTGTTTTTAAGTGCTCAAGTAGATTGGAGTGATGTTTCAAAAATTGGTTGGACGGATTAAATTGGTTCGGTACAGAGTACACCACAGATAACAAAGTTACTTTTTTTTTTCCCCGATAACTCAGTTTCTAGGCTTACGTCCAATTATACCTAAGAACATCAGCTCCGGTCCCTCATTTTTGCCGCCAAAGTAAACCACAAAATGTGCACTCACTGGCCAGCATTATGGTAGGGTCTGCTAACGTACAACCAGATCCTCCCAGGTAAATAGGACAATTATGTTCGACCGCCCAAATCTAATAATAGTTGATCTCTCCCCGAATTGAACCCACACGGAAGATATTCAATATGAATTCCTACCAAACCTTCACCAGCTCGCATATGCCCCGAGGAGCAATTTGATGGAGTGGGATTTTGAACCCATGACCTCCACTCCACAATAGACTTAAGTCTCTTGTGTTGGCCAGTGGAATAGGCCCCCAGTTAACAAAGCTACTTTATTACATTAGCGGGACATTGATATGCATTAATAGAATTAGGTAGGAATCGGACAGATTTAGAAATGAGTATAGCCTTTCCCACATTTTTAAAAGGATAATCTCAAAGAAATTGAGAGATTCAAGATTCAAATATTAAAGAGCTAGATTTTGAGTTCCAGCTAATATTTTTAGTTATTTTTTATAAGGATAATTTTGTTAAGACAAAAATAGTTATTATTGATTGATGGGGAAACCTATGGGGGAGAAGGGGAATGAATGTTCCTTACTTTTGAGAATAGAGATTCCCACGTGAATTAATATTCTCGGTATCGAGTTATGTACCGCATCAGTTTTTTAAATACACGAAGGGTATGACAGTCAATTGTTAATTAAAATGACTAAAAAATATATTTTTTAAAACATAACTATTTTTCATTTTCACAAAATATAAGTAGCCAATTTGGCCCGTGGTATTTTGAGTCATTTGAAATCTTCGTGCAAATTATCCCTCAAATCCAAATCCTCCCCTTCAAATAAGACCTTCAAATAAGACCTTAGTTATTTCTGATATAGATACATTATAAATAAATTAGGTATATGGGTAGATAGACTATGAGCTAACTTTAAGGCCACATCATTCATTAATTTGAAAAGTGGTAATGCTGTCAATTTCAGTTGTAGCCAGCAGACAAGTGTCAAATATAACACCTACATTCCTACAATATCACTTTCAAGCAAGTCAATGAACTCTCAACACACCCAGCCAACTTAAACTTGAACATCTACCCAAATGTATAATGTCACAATGCACTATGGCTAATTTTAATTTAAAAAACAAAATATTAAACTCTGGAAGAATTACAAAGTGAAAATGAAAGGTAAAAAAGCAGTAGAATTTAAAACTAATATAATACTTAAGATTAAGAATAACTGAAGTTATGTACAAAATATAGCCTGTGTGAAACAGAAACTAATTTCCTCTTCCTACTCCTAATTCTACTTCTACTACCACCAAATCTTTTTTCTTTACTGCCAGCCAATCAGAAAACAAAGGACACTAATATTTATGACCACAACTCACCAACCAACTGACCAAGACCTTTTGCTCTTCAATACATGTTTTCCCACTGCCAGATTCAAATTTCTCCCTCCAAACAACCAAATTTTTCAATGGTGGCGTGGTGGGCCCCATATCATCCATCTTCTGTTTGTGTATGTGTCTCTCTATCTATGCAGCTAACCAACCAAACCCCAACTATAATCAACCACCATCACCAAATCCCTGTTTGGTAAATTCCAATTACTATGTACAAATGAACCAGCTCATCAAAGCCCAAGCCAGAAGCAAAGAATATGCCAACCAAACAAGGTTGTATGCTCCTTTCCTTAAATCAAGAATAAGATTTAATCAATCCCAAGTTGTATAGGTTCCTTCTCACCATGCTCCCAAGTGATAGCAACATCGCCCCACCGGTCCCCATCGCAGGCTCGTCCCGTTCCACCTTTTTGTGATAGATCAAAGGCAATTCCTTTACTTTCAAATTACTCAAACCGATCTTTTCTCGGACCGACTCAATGATCTTTGGATCAGCTGGATTCCCAATCGCATCTGTCACATAGAATACGTTTAGTGCCGTGTCCATCGTTGTGGAAATCTCGGCCCTCGTGACGTTTAGGCCGTTCTCACGGAAGGTTCGTGTTACATCGGCTAGGAGACCTTTTTTATCAGATGTACACAGCTCAAGCCTCACACCCTGTGATCATAAAAGAACATTCTATCAATTTTACAGAACCTAAAAAGATAAGCGTGGCGTGTAAACCTAAATGATTCTTTCCACAGTGTAAAGGAACCAGCACAATACCTGAGATGCCCTCCTTTCGATTGCAGCTCGTAAACATAGAATCACACGCTGCTTTTCAGCTTCCGAACTAATCGGAGATCCATCCATGTGTTTAATGAAGAATTCCTGAAAAGAATCCCATAACATCATTTTAACAATTTCACTTCTAGAAGTAAAACAATTAAATTATTTAACACAGTACATAAAATTCTGGGTTAATTACAAAAATTACCCCTGATGTTTAGCATAATTAAAACAAACCCAGATATTTTCAAAAAGTACAGATACCCCTCACTGAATTACAAACGCCCCTCAAAATGGTCCAATTTGTAAAATAGAAACAAATATCAAATGGATTATTTGTAATTTTGAAAGATAACTGTGTTTTTTTGGCAATTAGATTGAACTTTAAGGCTAGTCTCTGTAATTACATAACCCTAAAAGTTAAGGAATATATACCATGGACGCTCTATCTCCTGCAGTGTCAACGGTGGCATGAAAAACAACATACTGCATGTCTGTCAACGTGCAAACCACATCGAACAGAAGCTCCGTACGATCCTTGCAATGAATGTTCACAACCGAATAACCCCTCTGCAAATAATTCTGTACCAAAACAACAAGGGAATCATCACCACAACTCTTGATGATCGGCTCCCTCTCATAATCTCGGTCCGCAAACATCATCTGATGAAGCCTCCTCTCCGTATGCGTAACAGCCAACGAAACAGAGGTTTTAGCGCTTCGAATATCATTGTCCCCCTTAAGCACATTCCTCAACATTCCCTCGATCACATCTAACTTCTGTGAATCTTTGATAGGGGAACCCGAATCGTTATCCTTGAGATAAATTAAGGATGCGATTCGACCATTGTGAGTCCACATCTTAGCATCCACCACGTTGCACTGTAAATTGGATAGCACGGCGAAAACCTCGGATAAAAGACCGACCCGATCGGTGCCCGTTAATTCAAGTGCCGTTATGCCCTCAAAACTTTTTGATCTCCCATAGTGAGCTGTCTCAAGTGACTGAAATTGCAAGGACAATAACATAATAAATATTTATTTACAAAATTAATATTTATCAGAATTTTTTTACTTTTGTTCAGTGATGATTACCTGCTCTATGTAACTCAAGACGCTCTCATCGGTTAATTTGTTTCCGTTCAAATCAGTCACATGAAAAACTGCATATTCAACATTAAAAGCAAATTAAAATCATTGGTAACAACTAACAAGCAGTCAGTAAAGGAGGCGCGTGACAGATACTCACCATCCATGAACCAACGGCCATCGGAAGAAATGTAAGCCTTCTTGATTGACAGATTCAAATCCGTCAAAACTTGCACGGCTTCCAGAAGAATCCCATGTTTTCTTGCGCTATCAATCTGTCAAAAAAAGGATAAAAAAAATTAATAATAAGTATATTTTGATTAAATTAAATAACTGGGTCTTGATTTTGACTAAGGATGGAGGTGGGATTCGAAGATGGTGGCATACCATGACTCGGGTCGCATTGGAGCAACCGGCATTGTCGATCATGACCCTGCAATATGACGAAATGAGAAACAGTCAGAGGGAGGGCATTCTTGGAATTTCAGAAAAACCCCAAAAGTCTGGGGTGTTAAAATTCAAATACGTGTTTTACAGGGGTCACACGAAAGTCAATTTCTGGACTGGAAAATGGAAATAGACTGAGCTAAAGTAATTTGAAAGGAAGAAGACTTAAAAACTCAATCAACGTTAATGGAAGAGAGTGGGAAAAGGGAACTCTAATTAAAAACCAGACAAGAAAATTCAAAAAAAAAAAAATTACACACAAACTTTATATGCAACGATTTTTCCGGGGTTGAAATGAAATAAGAAAGTTATGAAAATTTCCAACAATTATGCGAATGAATTTAGGAGACTTTGTTAAAAATCAAAAGTTGCAGCTCATAAGAGCCATGAACCCAATTTTTCGGCTATTTTCCAAATTACCTCAAAATTATACCCAAAACAACACTCTGAAAATTGGGAGTTCTCATCAGCTGTAAGTTGTAAGCAAAAATTTGAAAACAGCCCACAAAAAATTGTGGGTTTTTATGAAAATCTCAGAAAACAGAAAAGCACCAAAAGAAAGCTGGTTCTCAAGAAACCCAGAAAGTTACAGACATTATTTACACAAAGGAACGCTCAGAGCAGCCAAAAAGAAAACACAGTAGACAAAAACAAACAAAAAATCCCTAAATCAAAAGAAAGAAGAAAACCCAAGCCACAAAAATCAGGCGCAGTGAAGGGGGGAACTCACCTAGGGGTAGACATTCGAATAATAAGCTTTTCATATTCATCAAGATACGTTGGCCACTCCATACTTCTTCTCCCAAACAACGCCTTAAAAATATTTATCGGTCTCTGCACTCTCTCTACGGTTTCTTCGTTGGTTTGGTATTTTATCTCTCTAGAACATTAACAGAACACTGCATGCCTTTAGCTCCCCAATAAGGTAGAAGGTGTATTTATATAAAGGTTTATAATAAATTAATAGTGGTTATTACCATTTTTCTAATTTGAAAATTTGTATATTACGAGAAAGGTATCGGCTTATCACATGCTTATTGACTGTTGAAGCTGCCCGGACTGACCGGAATTTTTAATAATAATTTTCTTTCTTTTTTTTTCGGTGTTCCTTTTTTTCTCCGTTACATTTTATTGTTTTTCGATTTTTTAGATAATCTTTGTTCTTTTACTTTTTATTACCCTTATTCGTTAAGTCATAAGCGGTATTAAGAAATGACACGCGTATTTGGGGTCCCAAGAGCTGGGGCTGGTTGTTCAGATTGCCAGCCTGGACGCCACGTGTGATAGTGAATTTGTGCTTTGCGTGCATTCGAATCAAGGGAAATTGGTGACTGGTGGGTATGGGTCTGGCCGCTGGCGATGTTTCTTTTACTTGTTTTATTGAGCTAGTAAAAGGGTGAAACAATTACAATTTATTATTCGGGTGTCAGTTTAGGTCATCGAGTCATATTCATATTTAGTTTTGTGTATATTTTGGTAATATCGTACCAAATATGTATTAGTCGTGTTCGGCTTTTTTTTTGTTTTCGTGTTTGGATTTTCTCTCAGTAACTCTAATTTGAATTCGTGTCGATTATTGTGTTGTATCAGATTTTATTGCCCCTACTTAAAAGGGTCATTTGGCCCCCCAAAATGAGAAAACTAGAAAGTGCTTGGTGGTTAAAATAATTTATACATTTGTCGTTTAGAAAAAGTTTATTTTGTTCAATACGTGATTGCTTGAAAATTTTATTTTTTTCTCATATAATCAGCTACATCAATTATAATTTAATAAACAAAACATTAATTATATTACGAATATACTATTTCAATTTTTCTTTACAATTACTAATAACATCTAATCAATATTTTCTACACATTTAAATGAGGAAAAACCATATATGACCTGAACTTATTTGCCATGCCTATTGCCTGGTAATGAGTCAAATATGTTAATTTTTTTTCCAAAATTTATGAGTTTTAAAGATTATATTTGAGTTTCCTTAATAATATATGTAGTATAGTAAACATAAAACACTTTTCAAAAAATTGATTCGAAATGCTCCACAAATTTAATTTTTAAAACATTGGATGCCATCTCTATACACCTTCTCTACCACCACCTAGGGTTGTAAAAGAATCGAATCGAATCGAATCTTCACAGTATTCGATTCGAATTCGACTAATATTCAAATATTCGTATTTGTATTCGTTTATTATTCGAATTGAAAAATATATTCGTATTCGATTCGGCCAATATATTCGAATATATTCGATTCGATACGAATATTCGTATTCGAATTTTTTAAATGAATATTTGAATTTTTTAAATTATTTTATATAGTTTTTTCTTTAAATTGTAACTACTTTATAATATAAAATTAAAATCTGAATAATAAAAAACTTATCAAATAAGTACTAGCTGGTAATAAATTAAATTAACATAGAAATTATGAAATATATATACATATATATAATATCAATACTAATATATATGTATTTATTAGTAATATATAATATAAATATATATTATTCGAATATTCGATACGAATATCGAATCGAATATTGTGTTATTCGAATTCGAAAATAATATGAATCAAAAAATATATTCTTATTTGAATTCTTATTCGAATTTGTCGAATTCGAATCATGATATTCGAATTCGAATCGCGAATCGAATAAATAATATTTGATTCTTTTACATCCCTACCACCACCCCTAAAAGAAAACCCCCTCCCACGCCCAACCACTACCCCTCCAAAAATAGAAATAAGAAAAAAGGAACAAATTGAATGAAATGGGGTGAATCCACGTGGCTGGTGGGGTCAGTAAATTAGGGCGGTAATTAAGGGGTGCCTTGAAAGTTACGGTGAGCTTGGGTCTGCCGACCAAAATGATGACGTGTGCACGTGACAACACCGCTCCTATCGGCTTTTCTTTTGTCAATTCATGGATAACGAGTATTCTAAAATGCGATTTTTTTTTATTTAAGCATAATGATTATTTTGATAATATTTTCTCACATTAATGACAAATTTAATGTTATTTTACATTAATATATCAAAATTTATATAAAACATAAATTGTCATCATTATCGGCCGGATTTTCTTGTTCTTCTCGGATCAAAGCACTTGCTTATAACGAACTCCCTTTTTATCCTTTTCATTTTTTCTTTACCGCCTGTCCTTTTCTAGCTTTTTGTTAATTTCTATGCAAGTTACTACATTTATTTTAACTATAATTTATCATAAACAAGGAACTGAGTCGGTACAACAAATATTATTACTTTATTTTTATTTGATATTTTCTCATAATAATTTTAAAGTGAGAATTTTACATCTTACGATTTTTAATTAAAACAATTATTTAGAGTTATAGTAATTGAAAAATGAACCAGTTTCAATATTCAATCTAGATCATCAGCCAAAATCTATTTCAATGAGATTACTTAAGCATTTTTTAACATTTCCCTTTTCTTTCAAAGAGATTTAAATCTATTTCAAAGTCCATTTGATTACTTAATTAATACATTTTATTCATGTAAACATACGAAGTTTATCAAGTCCTATTTTTTTTACAACCAATCTAGGGGTTAGTTAACCAATGAGAAAGATCCAATATATTTAATATACACGCGTATATTATGAATTCTTTTTTTATTTAACTTGTGGCAAAAACTTCAGCCAAAACATATGAAAATTGATAGTATACGAAATCATAAACATACTTAAAAAAAATACAACATAAGAGAACAAATCGGGAATATATATTATTACTTATGTTTAATTTTTGTAATATGTAGTGCATGTGTTTATACTATTTTATAATCGTCACATGTGTTTGATACATGTTTTTATCTTAATTTTGATGATTTTATTTTGTCACCAAAACAATGTTTTTAAAGGTTGTCCAAATACTCCTAAATGATTTAAAATGGTTTTAATAATTTCCGAAGTATTTCCTAAAGTTTATAATAATGGACAACACTTTTAATTATTTTATGTCAATAGGCTTTTACTCCTAAACAAGATTTCCAAATGTTGTCTAAATAGTCCCGATTGGTTTAAAATGTTTTTACTAAATTTTCGGAGTATTTCTTGAGTTTTATTTTCGACAAAAATTGGACAACATTTACGTCTCTTGGTCGACCGGTCGCTCTATAGGGCAACCCATACCCAAGATGATTTTTGAAAACAGTAAAAATGAGACGGAAGGAAAACCAGGTAGTCGGCCGTGCGCCGGTCGGCCGTTTGCACTGCAAGTTGGCGATGAAACAGTTGATTTTTTCCATCAAAATAGATGAGGGGGACCCGGTTGAGACAGTGGGTCGACCGGCCGAAGCCTATGTCGGCCGGCCGCCTGTTGAAATTTCCAAAGTGTGCGTAATTTCTCTTATTTCGTGCGACCAAGCCGCTTGTGTATTGACAAATGACAAAAAATATGACCGTTTGACAATGGACACATTTCCTTAAATTGTGGGATTAATTTCTAACAACTATATTCTTGATTTTAATTGTATTTTTCAGAGATTTTCAATCCCCAAGAGGAGCCTATGCTTGATCAATCATCTCCTATAAATAGAGGAAGTTTTGGAGCAACCAATACAACAATTGAGATACAACACAACAAGATACACTTCAAGCAAATACTTGGTCTTTCATTGTTATTATTCTTGTTGTAAATTTGCCTAGCTTATCACTTTCACATCCTCGAGGTCAGGCTATTCTTGATTACACTTTGCACTCAAATTGTATTATTCATTATTGAGTTGTAATCTTGATTTTTGGTTATCATTCAAACACAAGATATCCTTGTGAGTGCTCTTGTGGTAAGAACACACTTGGATGATCTAGGTGATATGTGAAGAAGATTGTGGTGATCTTCTTATTGAGGTGTTGAAGAATTTGATATTCTTGAGGTTGAAGATTGTGGTAATCTTCACAAGGTGCCGTTGGAGATTGTGGTAATCTTCAAGAAGAGATTGTGGTAATCTCAAAGGTGATGTTGAAGAAGAGTGTGGTGCTCTTCAAGGTGTTGTAAGTTGAATTTGTATTAATTTTGGTAATTAATAAAATTCTTTTTCTTTTGAAATCCATCCGGATATCTTTGGGGTGGTAGAGGATTAGGCCCTAGGTGGGTTGAACCTCTTTAAATCGACGTGTGTTGTTTACATTCCGCACCTTTATTATTGTGTTTGAGCATTCCGTTATAAAAAGAGGGCGAAATCGAAAAGATGGAGATAATCTATTCACCCCCTTCTAGATTATCGTAGCCGCTTGGACTTACAACATGTACAACTTAGAGATAACTAATTATTATTAATGAAAATTATTTTTTAGATTAGTATTTTTTATTTTTATCTTATCAGCAAATAACTTTTATACGTTTGTATTTATTAATATTTATCAGATGGAGTTTAGTCGTCAATCCTATATGTATATAGTAAGTATATATGATACATGTATTAAAATTTAAAAGTGTTTAATGGGGACTATACTTCAAACCGTCTACACTTTAAGCTTAATTTCACTAATTAGAGTAAAATTATGCCTAAGTGATAATCACAATATATAGCGTTTAATGGGGGCAACTTTTGTTACTTAATGTTTATGGGTACAAGATAATTTCAATCTTATTCTTTTGATCATATTATGTTAAATACTTAAATTGCTACTTGTGATCATTATTGCTAAAGTATGAACAATTAATTAAATAACCCAAGGATGATTTCTGGCTGTGGATAATTGGGTAGTTAGTCTAAAATTCTGATTATTCATCGACATGCCATGATTATTCCATTGTATACTTAAATATCAGACATTCAAATAAAGTTAACTAATTTAAAGGTCAACGATCATTATCGAAATGTTCTTTATATTGTCAACTAAAAGCCATAATTGAAGTAAGCTTATAATCAATTAATTTGTTTGCTTACACATTGAACGAAATCAAACACTACAAATGTCCAAAATACTCAAGTTCACCAGGTGAACGGTATTAAATAATTTTTATAGAGTTTTAAATAATTTTTTTTTAAATTTTTTTTTTAGTACAGTGGGGGAATTTGGAGAGGGGACTGGGACACACACACTCGTATAGAATCGGACCCGAATTATTCGCCCGTACAATACATGTCTCCCACTGGAACACAAGGTTGATCCCGTAGAATTTTAATTAAATTCTTTGGGGTATCTTTTTATTATTACTGGAAAATATTGACGCGTTTTTTTTTCCGATTGATTTGGTTGAAGCTCCTTATCCTTCAGAAAATTGAGGAAAAATAAACTTCTTTCTCTTACAATCAAATCAAATTAAAATTCGAATCATTTAACTGTGAAATATATATTCGTAATGGTACTAATTTTGTTATAACGTGATCTTTAGATATAAATTTCAATTCGACAGGCCAAACACTATTATAATCTTAAAATGAGCCCAAACACTAGCTCGGGTGGTATCGCTCGCCCTTTATAAGGGTATTGATCGGGGTTCGAACTGGTATCTTTCAATTTTTTGAAATTTATCTTCTCCCATCCAACAAGTACTCTCAACTTATTAAAAAAAATTAATATTCAATGTGTCTATATTAAGTAATACAATTTTAATCAATTGGTATAAAAAACAAATGATGGCAGTAGAAATATAATTTCAAAAGCCCAAACTTTACTAATTATTACACTCAATATAATAAGATCACACATTATTAGATAGTATTATCCAATATAAAAAGAAAAAAGTCAAGAGTATGTTAATTAGGGCACGGCAGAATGCATGCTTGTCCGCGCAAAATACTCAAATACTCCGTCATGGCCAACAACTAACAGAGCAGTACCTTAAAATCATGAAAGAGTCGTGGAACCACACTACCAGTAGTCGGATTTTATGTTTTCTGACGCTTCTTTTTCGGATAATTTTAAAAAAATTAAAATATGCGGCTAAATGTGGACACGCAAAAGCACGACTCATTGAATGTGTTTTCGCCCAAAACATTGTTCCCTTTTGGTGTGACAATCACGTGTATGTCTCCCATGAAGCACGTCTCCCTGTTGCCTGCTTGTCTCTGCCGCACCACCACCACACGCCGCCGATTAAATAAATTGCCCTAATTAAGGTGAGTTTTTTGCTTCATTTAGCCAAAAATTTCCCCAGATTTTAATCTAGGGAGTTTTATTATTATTTTTTTAAAATTTAGTTTATTACGAACAAAATCAGCAATTGTTGGCTTTGTTTAGGTATTTTTTATTGATCTTTAATAATGAATTATGGATCCATGTGTATGTTATGAAAACTTATCCCAAATGAAAAATACGGATTTTTTACATAGAGCTGTCAAATAAATCGGATCGAAATCGGTTGAACATGTTCGAAATTTCTTCTGGACTCTATTTTTAGAGTCCAAGCCAACAAATGCAGTAAAAATAAATTAAAATGTGTCGGACTCACTCGGTCGGCCAGCCCACCCCGCCTTTTTGAGTCAGATGCACCAAGCCTATTTCTTTTGGGCTTGTGAAATTGTTGCCCAGGTCAAACTATTTTTGACACATCTATTTTTAGATAAACTCCGATTTACAAGTTAAAATTTAAAGAAGAATTCCAATTAAGAATTTGTAACAAATGATAATAGAGTAAGCATCGCCATGAGCCTCGTAGTTTAAGTATTATTGTTTACTCTTTGCAATGTTGATAAAGATTTGAACGGATCAATCTCCTAAATTTCTCCCAATTTATTAAAGAAAAATAGAGCAAGCAACACGTACAAGCGTTGCAATGAAGCGATTTATAATATTTTGAAGTTTATACACCCTTATTTTTAGAAAATATATTTAAATAATATTTATATAATAGTGAAAATGTATTTAAAAATATTCATATGTATTTATTTGAGATAATGACTTGAGAACATGTAATAGACAACAAATAGCACATATTAAAATATTATCATATCGAAATTTATTTTACGGAATTTTCTCATAAATTGCTGCAGAAACTCTAATAATTTATTACATTCATGCATATCCAACTGAAAGCCATGCGTCAAGGTTAAATGCAGCTTTAATATCCCAACACCACGATCCTCGCAACACTTAGTGTCGCAATTTTAATTTGTCACGTCACAAGTTGTCTGACAATTTTAATTTGGATCCCACCAAAGACGTGCTCCGCAGTAACTAACCACAGCTCCACCGCCACCAATCCACCACTACGGCCGCCGTTTTCGGCCGTTATGACGGTTGACTTATTAAAACGGATCTGGGACGCGGGAGAATTATGGGTTTCCCGCCATTTCGTACTACATGGGCCCCCAAGGCCCAATGTGAAACTATGACGTGAATACTACGTTGTTGGACCAAAATTATTATGAAGCAAATTTCTAGCAACCTTTTGGAGGGGTGAAGGGACACCCGCCCAAAAAAAAAAATTAGAAAAGTAAAATTAGTTCTTATAGTAGTGGACAAGTTTATGATGAACAAAAAAGTGAGACTACGAGTATTCTTTTTATCATCCTAAAATCCAAATAACTCAAATTATGTATAGTGTATTTATGCTAAAAAATTATTAAACAACTTGTAGTTCTTGATTTAGTTGCATCAACCTAATTATAAATAGGAGAGTTGTACTGTTCTTTTTTTTTTTTTTCCTTATAACTCAACTTTCAGGTTTACGCCTAATTATGCATGAGGATATCAGCTTCGTCCCATCATCACCGTCATCAAGGTAAACCACGGGATGTGAACGGATTAGCTAGTGTTCTGATGGGTCTAGTCACGTACAACTAGGGATGTAAAAGAATCTTATTCGATTCGCGATTCGAATTCGAATATCATGATTCGAATTCGACAAATTCGAATAAGAATTCAAATAAGAATATGTTTTTTGATTCGTATTATTTTCGAATTCGAATTCGAATAACACAATATTCGATTCGATATTCGAATCGAATATTCAAATAATATATATTTGTATTATATATTACTCATAAATACATATATATTAGTATTGATATTATATATATGTATATATATTTCATAATTCCTATGTTAATTTAATTTATTACCAACTAGTACTTATTTGATAAGTTTTTTATCATTGATTTTAATTTTATATTATAAATTAGTCACAATTTAAAGAAAAACTATATAAAATAATTAAAAAAATCCGAATACGAATATTCGAATCGAATCGAATATATTCGAATATATTGGTCGAATCGAATACGAATATATTTTTCAATTCGAATAATAAACGAATACGAATACGAATATTCGAATATTAGTCGAATTCGAATCGAATACTGTGAATATTCGATTCGATTCGATTCTTTTACAACCCTACGTACAACCAGGTCCTCACAGGTAAAGAGAACAAACATTCTCAATCCCCCCTAATCTAATCATAGTAATATCCTCTGAATCAAACCACACAAGGCTATTCAATATGAGTTCTCATCAATTCCTCACCAACTCGCATATGCCACGGGGGGTATTTTTTATGGTGTGTGAGTTGGAACCCATGACATCCACCTCACAAGACGCATAAGCATGGGCGTAGCCAGAATTTTTGGCCAGTGCGGTAAAAAACAATTCGTTTCGGCTGGGTGATTATCGAGCCGAAATTTTAAAAAACAAAAAATAAAAAATATTTCAATAAAAAAAGCAAATCTGAAAGTCGTACCTTTAGCAATTTTTTTGCCGATTTTCATACTATCTAATTTCAGCTTATCTTGAATAAATGTTTTGGAGAAATGACTTATCCAAAAGTCAATGCCAAATTAACAACCAAACAACTATTATTATAAAAAATTGACTTTTAGATCCAAAAGCTTATTTGAAAATTGTTCCCAAAAAGTTGTATATTATCACTTTGGAGCATTTACTGCCTTAATTGGGCCACACGATTCTTAAATTTTTTGGCCTTTTGAAATTCTAACTTAATTTTTTTATAGGCCGAATTTTAGGTGTGGTCAAACTTAAGAATGAATGAATGTCGTCTACCTTTAGAATATTGTCTTCTAAACATAAGTTAAGCGATACCAAATTATTATGCAAAATATTTTTTATTTCATTAATAACATTGCCTGTAAATTGATGATCACATCAATTCATAAAATTAAGTAGAGACAGTATAATTTAATTACAACTATTCAAATTGCTGAGAAAATAAACGAAAGGGGATATAAAATAACTTTAATTAATTTATTCAGACCTACAGTTAAAATAATTGTGACACGTGGACAACAACTCAAATTCTCAGACTAGCTCTCATGTTTCATAATTATGTTTTACTTCCTATTCCATTGTATTGAATTAATAAGACATGTATAATTATAACATTATTTGTACATGTGTCATTCATCCAATATGATGAAATATGAAATAGAATAAGATCGTGTAACATATGAAACCTTAATCCCAAATACAGTAATTGGATTATCCTCTTGTTCCTTTTTCACATGGGAAATATGGTTTTTTTTTTTTTTCCGAAACGATAGTTTTATATATAACTGAAGAAAAAACATACAAAGAGGCTAAATAGCCCAATCCATAAGATTACATAGAGCGATCCGTATGGAAAGCAATTTTCCAGATTCAAACCGAAAGACTGAAAATTGCAAGATAAACTCACAAAAGTTGGTCACAATCCCAAATGAAAAGAAAAATACAGGGCTTGGAAAAATAACAAATGAAAAATTTTGCAACAAGAGAAAAAACCAAAACTCCATCAAATGGCTAGTAGTTCCAAATCCGTCACAAAACCTTCCTCCAATCATCAAAATGCTCGGATCCAACTCCATCTCGTGTCTTTCTTGATGAAACCACCTTCCGCAAAGATATCAACCACCAAAGTCACCAGATCTGAAAATCATCGGCCAGATCTACATCCAAAAAGACCAGATCTTGAACCCAAATAGACAGATCTGAAACAAAACAAACGAAAACAAAAAATAAAAAAAAAACAAAAATAAATTCCCACAAAGGGGAAACCAAACACTCTCATTAAGAGAGACTAAAGTCCCACAAGGGGAAAAATACACTCCCAAACCGGGAGAAAATGCAAGAAACCAAAGAACTAGAGCATTTTAGTTGTTCCCCCATCCTCCTTATTGGAGGAATGAGGGAAAAAATAGGGTTTGTGGTTGAGAAGATGTAGAGAGAAGGTAGAGAGAATGGAAGAAGAGAGGTACAAAGGGTGTTATGGGTTGTTAGGTTTTGAGAAGCTTGGGCCGCGATTGGATGTCAATGAGAATTCATTTTCGTTCCGCTGGAGAATTTTTTTTGACCAAACATGCGATTGTTTATGAAAATTTTCAGAAAATATACTATTATCCCACTTTCACTTTTTCTCATTTTTTCTCTTATCAATCACATCTATACATTTTTCACAAAAAACTAATCATTATTACACATTCTCCCACAAATTTCACTATTCACCTACTCACACATTTCTAACTACCAAACACATTCAATCATTATTTTACTATTTTTAAATCAAATCAACTCACATTTACTTTTTCATCTCACATCCAATCACACTCTCAAAATTCAACTTTTTTTTTTCCAAAACTTTTTTCACCACCATTCTCTAACAAAAATGAAAATTTTCAAATGAAAGATATCCAATCGCGCCTGGTTGCTTGAGTTCATGGGAAAGATGGTTGATGACTTGATGTACATACTTTCTCTACCTTTTCTTTTCTCTTGTCTTTTTGACCATCTAAAAATGGCGCGAGAATTTAAAGTGTTTAGGAGGGAGCAGAAATTAACCTAGAAACGACATCACATGTACGTCACTCCCGAGTGACATGTTTTGGGCATGCTTATCTTTCTTGAGACGTGATTAGACATGTTTAAGAGAATGGGTTTTTCTTGCAAATCTCATTTGATTTAGACATAATTGTGTTTCCTAATCCAAAATTTTGTATGATTAACTTACTTATAACGTGGGTCCGATTAGAAAAGTGTGTGGAATAACTGGTTTTTGATAATCCCGTTTAGATGTATAAACAAAAATCTCTAATCAAAGTAAAGCTTATATATATCTAATTAGGGTGTTAATTTGAGTTGGGTCTGAGTTCGTGGCTTCGCGGGTCAAAATCAATCAATCCGGATCCGACCTATTTAATTATTCGTGTTAGAACCTTGAACTCGAATCGGACCTATTTATTTTACAAGTAACCTGGACCCGACCTGTATAATAAAATTATTTTTATTTACATTTAATAGTTTCAACTAAATATTTTTTTTTGAAAATCAATCACTATAACACACTATTCTATCAATTAAAAAAAATATCACAATTCATAACTTTAAAAAGAAATAACATAATTACATAAATAATATGACATACTTATCATATTTTAAGGGCAACATACAAAACAATAATAATATATATACATAATTAAGGAGGTTTTAGAATTTAAATTTTATGAACATGTCTTGTTTTTTGTTTTTTTAATAATTAATTATTGAGCAAGTCTCTTGTGAGACGGTATCACGGATCTCCTAAGGGCTTCGTCTTGAGAACATGAACCATGAAAATAAATTTAAAAATAATAATGAACCATGAAGAAACAAAAATAAACCCTAAAAACATGAACCATGAAGAATAAACCCGAAAAACAAATATAAACCCAAAAAATAAAAAATAAACCCTAAAAAAAACTAAAAATCCTAAAAACCCAAATCAATTAAAAATAAACCCAAGAAACAAAATAAACCCTAAAAAACAAATATAAACCCTAAGAAAAATAAAATCTGAAAAAAAAACCTTTAAAACTTTGTATAAGGGCTCCATCTCACGGAGCTAAATCCGTGATACCGTCTCACGCAAATTTTTACCTTAATTATTTACTTATTTTTTTAAAAATTCATAAATGGGTTAGACGTGTTTAAATAGGTCATAGGAGGTTGACCCAAACCCAATCTATTTAATTGATGGGTTATCTGAGTTCGACCGGTACACATGAAACCTAGATACTACAAGAAAAAACGAGTTTACCTACAGAAAAAATCTGTAGGTAAATATTAAGATAATTGTAAAGTGTAGGTAATTAAAATCGTTGTAGATAATATCATTGTAAGTAAATATTTACCTACAGGATCTAAAACTGTTGGTAAATATATACAGTATTTCTGTCGGTAAACCCATTAATTCCGTTTTAGGTTCGTATCGGGTTTGTGTCTCATGTCCGAAATTAACACCCCTACATCTAATGGTCCAGGTCTTATATATATATATATATATATATATATATATATATATATATATATATAGGCAAATACAGTGATTTTATGTGCATGACTTAAATTTTGAACCAATAATAGTTATTGCAAAAATAGATATCAACGTATTAACTATAATAAATAAGAATTGGTACGGAAGGTCCTTTTCTCCTACAGAAATGGCGATTTATATTGAGAGTTGGTACAATAGTACATATAGCAGATGTGGAATATTACACATTCAAAAGGATTTCATAAAAAAATGAGCCAGCTGGAAATGTTGAAAATCTTGAAATAATTGGGTGAAGGAAAACACATCTTCAACAACCCAAGTACACTTTTCTGCGTGTTGGATTCAAGGTTTTTCAATAAATATGGTGATCCCCACTTATCCTACATTTTTGCACACTTAAATGTTTTGAGGGCTGTCTTTTGTCTAATTAATGCCTCAATTTCTGGTGTTTTCTTTTCGGTTATTTTTTCATTTTCTTAACTTTAATTTTATCTTCCTAAAAAAAATTAATTTTATCTTAATTTTGGGTCCTAATATTAATTATCTTGAGTTTATAATCATTGATAATATCGTTTAAATGTTTGTGACAATATTTGTTCAGTTAGTAAACCTTTGGCACATCGTAAATACTTGATTTACTAGTACAAATTACAATTATATTGTTATTATTTGTGATATGTGTCGAGTTAAAGAAATTTCTTTTAATTGTCATGAATTCCGTAAACCATATCCTTACAACTTGAATCCTCAATAATCCTGCATTGCACATTGATTCGGTACATTTAGGGAGACCTGGAATTTCTTACTCTCCAAGTTTAGACCTACGCTCAAACTAGGAGAGTAGGGGGACTAGTTGATTCGGTACATTTAGGGAGACCTGGAATTTCTTACTCTCCAAGTTTAGAGCTACGCTCAAACTAGGAGAGTAAGGGACTAGTTGATTCGGTGTATCTAAGTACATATAAAAGGAGCGATCCTAAACAAAGAGTATATACAGATTGAGCAAAGAACTAAATGGTACGGCCGATCGATAGAATTATAAGACTTGGCCGACCTAATTGGGTATTAAGAGCTTGGTACTGAGTGATAAAGACTATTAAGAGCTTTGGCCGACCAGTAGTATTAAGAGCTCCTGATAAGATCATAAGAGCTTTGGACGGACAGAGCATTAAGAGCTTTGGTGCCGACTGGTGGTATTAAGAGCTCTGATAAGATGTTAAGAGCTTTGGACGGTGACAGAGCATTAAGAGCTTTGGCCGACTGGTAGATTAAGAGCTCTGATAAGATCAGTTAAGAGCTTTGGACGAGGTGATGAGCACTAAGAACTTTGGCCGACCTGGTAGTATTAAGAGCTCGCCGACCGATAAAGCTATTAAGAGCTTTGACGACTGATAGAGTTGTAAGAGCTTTGGACGGTGACAAAGAGTAAGCCCAGGAACGGCCGAACCGACAGAGTAACTAGAAGGTGCACGACCGAACCGACAAAGAGTAACTAGAAAATACGACCGACACGATTAATAGTTACTAGTAGATACGATTGACTTGACTACAAAAGGCTAAAGCCTCGTCGACTGGCGGGAAGTTACTAAAAAGGTGGGCGACCTGACAAGAAGTTATTAAATGTCGTCATACCGCGCAATAATCGCTCCGAGAGAAAGACGACAAGTAATTAATATCCCAAAAAGCGGATTTGACAGCAAAGAACTATCCGGGACGACTGGACCGATGTGACTAGTTCTTTTTGTCAACCTAGACGATTTCCCACCTTAATCCATCTCCCAATCCCGATTAGACACGTGGACCTCAAAGGACCAAAGAGCTTGGGTATAAAAGAAGGAAGAAGGTGAAAAATGAAGGAGATTGACATTTTATTATTCAGCTTTTATATTTTATACACTTGTCTTTATTCTTCTTCCCTTTCACTAACTTGATCGTCGGAGTGCTCACGCCGGAGTTCTCTCCGGTTAGTCTTTTGCAGGCTAGCTGAGGATCGGGTTGGATTCTTGAGAAGATCTCGCCATCAGAGGCCTTTTCAAAAATAGTAGGCATGCTTGAATAATTTATGTACTAATTGGACATTGTTTGTATAATTGTATATTTATATCACAGCTTCCCCAATAAATCTTCAATTACACCAAAAAGAAATCCATGTAGAAATAACTAGCCGTACTAGTGGACTGTATTTAAATTCTGTACCTAGTCTATCAAAGTAATTAATAAAATCGACAACTTACACCTTACTATCTAAGCTGTAACCCAACCCAACTAGATGTTTTTATTGTAGTTCTTTAAATTAGTAAGTAATGTTTAAAGTATCGCGTCGTGCTGCAAACTGACTCTGTAAGTGTTTGCAAATTTTAAAAAATAGTGATTCTCAACTTTTGTGTTGAAAGATATCTGTTTATTCCAGCTAACAGCTGAGAATCACTTCTTTTTTTTAAACTTTGCAAACACTCCTATAATATCATTTTATTTGTAACTTTTCTTTTAATAACGAGATTCATGTTCACACGACTAGTTTCGGAAACAACCCCAACCCTTCAGGAACTTCCCTTAATATCCTCAACTACCGCGCACAAGGAGCCGTCCCCCGAGTTTCTTGCCCCTAATATCCTCAACTACCCCGTACGAGGAGCTGTCCCCCAAGTTAGTCACAAGTTCCTACCGAGTTCCAGCCTTTCATACTGCCGCTTGAAGCTCTCATATTAATTGTTCAACAATTATAGCCCGGGGACTCGAACCCTTGACCTTTCCAAAGAGAGGCCAAGAGTTATCTTACCTTCATCGGTTAGGACCATTAGATTTGTAAGTTTTTTACAATGTGATGAAATGGTCTCTCGATAAAATCACTAAGAGCAATAAATTATATAATAAATACAATCACATTTATAGTTCGTCTAGTTATAAGATTTGATTAAATTCGAATGAGTATTTTTCCAAGTGGCGCTAGCAATTAATTTTGTCACCCTCTTAGCTTAAATTTGGATTATGGATGTAGTAGAGTGAGGCCATGTTGTTCATTTAATCCAATGTGAAATTGAATGCTAAAAAATCTTTTGATAAGATTTGGTATAAATACTATAACTACATTGAGCTAAGAAGTCAGCAATTTCGCCTGTAAAATAAATTAAGGTCGGCCCTAGTAGTGTTAAAAGCCTATTTCAATTTTCAACTTTGGTGTGGGGTACATTTATAAGAAACAGGGGAATTAGGTCACATGGAGCAAGTGAAAGTATTTTTGCTCCCTATATATGAATAAATTCACGTGGAACATAAATTTTATGTACCCCTACCTAAGTTAATTTTTATAATTGGTGTAGTATGTAGGGCCTCTTTTATTGTACATGTTGAAGATAAAAGTGTGGTTGCTCCAAAAAAAGTCTTCTTCTCTTCGCCGATCACCTTCAGGATGAAGTCCACCACGAAACCTCGCACAAGGGGGGGAGGGGCTCGCGTACCCTCTCCGATCTTAAGCCGAGTGCCTTGGAAAGGAAATAAAGGCTAGAGAGAAAAAGCAATGTAACAGTAAAAAAATGAGATTAGGTTAGAATGAACCAGGGCTTGGGCCTTTTATACCTTAGCTAGGATTAGGGTTTAGGAAAATCCGGGATTCCGTTACGATTTGGTGTCAGAGTCATCATTAGATTAGGATCGGATCTCATAAAAACCCTAATTTTACGCCCGTAAGACCATAGCCCCGACCTGTTTCAGGACACGTCGGTCCCTTGTATTGTGCGAACCCCCCGTACATTTCCAAGGCATCCTTTGGCCTCATACATCTTTTGGGCTCGAGCTGACCTCTTCCTCCGACGCCAAGTTAGACTACAATAGGTCAGTAACCTTACGCATGTCAGCCTCCTAACAGCCCTACAACCACGTATTTGGGCATTGACAGGTCGGCCCCCATAGGATAGGCCTTCCACCTATTTATGGGCTCAGTAGGTCGGCCCAAGACAAACCTTATATCAATCTCAAACCGCAAGCCTCCACAGATCGGCAAGAACTGCTTATCGCTTTAATAACAGATCATTGATATCATGGGTCTTGTTGGATCGGTCCGGGGCCATAGGCCTAGTCAGGTCTGTTAGATAAATGTTTTTATCAAGATTTTGATGATTTTGTTTTAATAAGATTTTATACCAAAACAATGTTTTTATATATTGTCCAAATACTCCCAAATGATTTAAAATGTGTTTACTAATTTTTGGAGTATTTCTTAGAGTTTTTAATTTGATAAAAATTGGACAACACTTTTGATGGTTTTGTTTAAATTGGTTTTACACCAAAACTATGTTTATAAATGTTGTCTAAATACTCCCAAATGATTTAAAATGTTTTTACTAATTTTTGGAGTATTTCTTGAAGTTTATTTTTGAAAAAAACCGGACAACATTTCAAAGAGGAGGTCGACTAGGTCGCCCAAAGTGGTCGACCAGGACAAGATAAGAAACACGAAAGCAGAACTTACAGGTCTTGAAAAAAAGGGAGGGGGACCGGTCGAGGTGAGGTCGACCGGTCGCACCTAGGGCGACAGTCGCACCCCCCGCAACCCCTACCTGGATCGCACTATTTTTTAAAAACGGTCGAAATCTTCAACGGGCAACCGGTCGCCCTATGTTATTTTTGACAAACAAAATTCCAACCGTTGCAATCTGTGACAACAAGATTTGCTTTTCAATTTTGTACAATATTTCTACATCTTGTGATCTTCTTTTTGTAGACAAAAGTGAAGATAGAGGAGCCTATATTGGGAGCCTATGTTGGTGAAGCTTCCCTATAAATAGAGGATGAATTGAAGATACAAGAGACAACACACACAAACAAAATACACAACAAGAAATCTGCAAATTGTTCAAGCTTACATTTTTACATTCTTGTTGTAATAGCCTAAGTACTTTCACTTGCACATCTTTGAGGTCTAGGCTTTTTGATTCTTGATTACACTTGCACTCAATCTTTGTATTGGTTTCATAGAGTTGTAATCTTGAATTTTGTCCATCATTCAACACAAGACATCCTTGTGAGTATTCTTGTGGTAAGAATACACTTGAGTGATTTAGGTGATAGGTGTTTGAAGAGTGTGGTACTCTTCAAAGGTGGTGAAGGAAGATTGTGGTAATCTCCTTGAAGGTGTTGTAAGAGGATTGTGGTGATCCTCAAGGTGTTGTATTAATTGTGGTAATTAATAAAATCTTTTTTCTTTTTGAAATCCATCCCGGAGATACTGGGGTGGTAGAGGATTAGACCCTAGGTAGGTTGAACCTCTTTAAATCAACGAGTGTTGTTTAATTTCCGTATTTATATTCTTGTCATTTACTTGTTGATTCGAAAAAGAGGGTGATTTGCGAAAAATCGGCATAATCTATTCACCCCCCTCTAGATTATCGTAGCCACTTGGACTAACAAGGTCGGCCCAACATCAAACCTCATCCCCTCGGCCCAATGTCACGGACCTGTCAGGTCGGCCCAGACCGTATTTTACCTTTATCAATTCCTCTCCCCAACTATGGATTGGTCTCCGCCTAACCATAGTTGCTGATAGGCCGAGCTGACCTATTTTTAAGGTTAACACTTTTCACATTACCGCCGACTTTTGGCTTTCAAAATTCCTGCCGCCCTTTGGCCTCTCGAGTACCTGCCACATGGATGCGATTGATGAGACGTCTTTTCAGATTTCTGACGCTTCGTAAACCGTGCTCTATCCCTTCGAATACCGAGGCAACCCTTCATTCTCTTTCCTCTCCTATAAAAGCCCCTCTTCTTCCTCATTCACTACTTTCGCATTCTTGATTTCCAGAGCCTCTCTCAAGCAGACAAGCCCTTCTTCTCCGGTGGAATTCTTCAAATCCGGCGAGTTTCAAAGACTTAGGCCCCGACCCACTTTTCCCTCTATCTCCATCCAGTAAGTAATCCCCCTTTTCTTAAATTTTTTCTTTTTCTTTGTTATGGCATCATCTTTCTCTCCTTCGACGCCGCCGGACCGGATTGATCGTCGCCCGATTTAGAACGGTGGGCCATAACGACGAGGTTCTATTCCACCACCACTTTCTCTCATCGAGTCCGTCCCATCGGATCCTCGATGCCACGAATCCAGTTCGGATTCGAGGCAGGACTCGACACAATAGAGATACGAACTCCGAGCTCGGGTCATCTACCCGTGTACCCACACGACTTTAGGAGACCCCTTTATTCGCCTTATTTTTAGCTCCACCGCAAGTGTACGGTGTTTGTTATCGAATAGGGTAGCAAGGTCGTATCCACGGAGACTAATAAATCAATAGGCTAAGTATTGAGCCAAGATAGTTTTACTTTTATTTAGACGATCAATATTTGATGGTTGTTGTTTTGAGATTAAGACAATTTCACTCACTAATACACAAGAATAAGATAACACAAATGAAAGAAGTATCAAGATGATGAAATGGATTTCGAGTTAAGGTTTCGATTAATAATCTTCTTGTTGTCCGATTTAATCAAGCCACGTTATTATCAATATTCTATAAGGCGATCACAAAGCTATTTTATCCTCCCTCTCGAGATGCATATAAAATATAGATTGAAATATCTATGCTAGCATCTCTACTCAACATAAGATATACAACTCCCAAATGCACAAAAGATCAAATGTCCTCACAAACATTCACAAATCTCTCGATTCATGCAAATATTCGTGTCAAGTACTCAAGATCTAACATGTTAAACCATTGGCCAAGTGATAAAACAAGAATAAGCTCAAAGTACTCAAATAGGCTTCAAGATAATAACTTCAACCAAGATTAAAACATCCAACAAGAGTTCATTAATCTACTTCCAAAACCCGGAAATCACAAGAGTTTAGCTACACATGATTAAACAACTTACACACAAAGTGTTCAAAGTCATTACAAATGAAACTAAAAGATTGAAACTAAAAGATAAGCAAGAAAACTTAGGAACGTCGACAATCTCTCGATATATCTCCGTTCTTCAAGCTCCGATGCAACCCGATTGTCTCCTTGATGTCTCCTTCCAAGAGTTGACTTTTGTCTTGTGTTGTAGATCCCAAAAATGCCAGAATGTCCTTGTGTGCGCCCCCCAAAAAGCCTTTTTATACCTCCCATCATGTTTAGGGCTTAATGTTGCAGTTATGGGATTCAGTGAGACGCACGGGTGGTGCGCCCACGCACGGGTTACCCGTGCGCCACCCTTGGAATACCCCAACTCTGTAGGGCGCACGGGTGGTGCGTCGGAGCACGGCCTACCCGTGCGCCACTCGGTGAAATAATCGACTCTCAGCAGGGCGCACGGGTGGTGCGCCCATGCATGGGCTACCCGTGCGCCATCTGCAGCTCAATAATCCTTATACGGGTGCACGGGTGGTGTCTTGAGGCACGCCCAACCCATGTGCCCCTTTCTTTTTAAAGTGACGCTCAACTTTCGCTCTTTTAGGCTTCACTTTTCTTATATCCACTCAATTCTCCGTGTTTCCACTTTGCTTTCCTCATATTCTTATTCAATTAGCTTCAAATATCATGAAATTCCTACAAAATAAGCAAAGTGTAATATCTTTTCCACAAGGAGTGAATATGTAACGTTTAACGCGAGTATATGCATGTTTACTTATCATTATAGCTCGAAATACGCCTCAAAACACATGCAAAATTCACGCTTATCAAAATCCCCCAAACTTAAGCTGTTGACCGTCCGATCAACAATATTTAGAACACGATAAAGCACAACAGGGGAGATAAAGATAAATAAGACACCGAGAATCTACAAGAAAATCCAAATTGTTCGTCATGAATCTTTGAGTACAACTCAATCAAGCCTCAAATATCTAATCAAAGAACACGTCTCAAATAAAACAAAGTGAAATGCTCGAATCCAACTCTCAAAGTTAAGTGTATACTCTCATCTCACGAGGTTATAGGACGTGTTTACGCTCAAATCAATTCGATGTCGCAAAATTACCATAGGCTTGCAATTTGTCTCATATCTCCGCCACGAGTGTATGCAATTTGTGAATCATAAAGGACTTTCTCATTTTTGGTTGTAATGAAGGCTCTTTGGTTTAGGTAGGAAATTTTTGGATAAAGTGACTCAAACTCGAGTGTATAGACCGATGAGCATATCAATCATTTTCATTACAATCCCATATGCTACTCCAATCATCCCTCATTTTTATCAACTTCATTTATCTCCATTTCCTTCTTTTCTTTTGAGAATCACCTCCATTCACAATCCTTCGCCCCCCAAGTTTATCAACTTGTCAATCTTTTTTTTTTCATTTGTGCATTTTCAACATCTTTCCTTCCTCTTTTTATTCCATTTAACCAAGTATGCCCAATTATCCTATTTTTCAATTCCCACCCATTCAACCTCGTTCATTCCCCTTTTACTCAACGTTATACATTCGAGTTTAAGGTGATGGAAATATAGTAAGATCAAGGGTTAAATTTTGTGGTTATCAAAGAAATAGGCTATAGGCTCAACTTGGCTAACTAGGAGTTTTCACATTTTTAGGTAGGCAAAAGGCATGAAAGGCTAGCAAAGATGGCCTTTAATCACATTCACAATTCACATACACGTGTGGCCTTGACAGAGATACCTAAGCAAGTTCTAGAATTTTAATCAACATGAATGATACACTCAAATTACAACAAGACTGCACAAGATATAAGCAGTAAAGGCTCAAAGCTCACAGGATTGTCAAAATGTAATTCAAAGCATCACACCAAGTTTTTCATATCAACATGCTCAAAGTTATCTATTCAATGCTCAATCAATCCATAAACAGCATCTAATCCCAACAATATGAATTTTCAATCAACACACAAACAACAAGTTGCACCATGCTCGGTCAACACACTCTCTAACCACTACTAAAGCAATAGACGTGCTAAAGCTATAAACGTGCTCTAATGCAAATGCAACCTAGAATGCTCTAATGCAACTATATGAAAACACAAATGCATGAATTTTTTTTGTTTTGTTTTTTTTTTGTATCCACACTTTTCATGTATTAAAATACTATCTTTCCCCCCAAAATTGAATGAAATTATAGTGTCCTAAGGGAAAAAATAGAATTTCAATAACAAAAAGTGGGGATATACGAATCATGCGGCGGCGGTGGTGGGAAGTGGCCTTGAGAAATATGCCACATTTGTAGCTGTTGGAGCACTTGCCACGTCTCCTCGGAACGCCGCTCGATCGCTCGCTAAACGCGAGAAAATCAGCCCTATGTTGCCTCAAATCCTCTCCTTGCCGCCTCAACTCTTCTTCTTGCCGCCACAAGTTCTCCCCAAACGCATAAAACATGTCTTGAAAATCGGTGCCGTCTTTGGGTCCTCCATGTGAGAAGGGCCGGACGATCCCCACTTTGAGAATGTCGGGGTAATCGCCTCCGTGTGAGGACTCGGGTATATCATACCCAATTTGGGGGTGATGAGGTTCCATCCCCATGTCTCGGCCATGAAACGCATCCTCCTCCGCCACCATATCCTCCTCATCCAAGAAACCTTCGACTCTGCGGACGCTTTCTTGCCTCTATAGCCTCGGTAATTCGGTTTGTGCGTCGGAGTTCATGAGGAAGTTGGTGGTGTCCGTCAATATCTCGACCGTGGTGTATGGCGGGTTAGGCAACGTAAATGAAGCACCTTTCTTTTGTAGAAGCACCAATCTGTTGTCTTCATTCGCTATGAACTTCATATGGTGCAACGATGCCAAATTAACCCGAGTCTTTGCCGGGATAGGCTCCAAGCCTCGAAATCAACATTGAAATGTCGGGCAATAGGGGTAATGAGGCCCCTATAGAAATCGTACCCCCTTCCCTTTAGCTAACTTTCGATTTGTTCGGCAAAATTGACAACAATGTTGTATGGGGTGTTTGTAACCATACACCAAAGGAGATAAAGTTCTTAGTCGTCATACCTCCAATGTTTTCTCGGCGAACACGAAGGATGCGATCACGCGTTGAATATACCGAAAAAGCGGATTAGGAGCCATGAGGCTTTGGCGGTCGCGCATACAACATCGGCCCCGTTTGTGGTGTTTCCACAAGCATTCTCAGTCGTATTGATCATAATGAGGCATCGGGCGGGTACGAGCGTTTGTTGGGACCTCGAAAATGGTGTTCAATCGAGTCATGACGAGTTGTCTCCGGACATTTCCCAACCGAAACTTTATCATATACGGTTCAAAGGTCCGCTTGTTTGAGTACTTCCACGACTCAAGAACTCCAATGTATCTTTTGAATGTCGGCCACCTTCGGCTCATGAAGTTCGTCCATCCTACCTTGGCGAAAAGACGCCACACGTCCTCATGTATCCCCAAAGTTTGGGTACAATCATCGTCGGCATAGCGAGATGGAGCTATTTGGCGGCCGATCAGCGATTCCATCGCTCAATATCATCGGCATTTGTCAAGTTTACCCCATATGCCCCCTGGATTGTTTTGGTCGACTTAGGCGGTGCCACTCCGCGCGTTGTGCCGTCCGCGTGCACGTCTCCTTCCACCCTGGGGGTTTCTTTCTCGGCCATGAAGAGTTTATACGAAACACATTTCATTAGCATCCCGATATCATCAATGGCAACACAAAATAGGGGATTAAAGCTAACATATTGGGTGATGCAAATTCACTTGCCCACGTTACTTTTGATCGATCAACTACCCCAAGCAAACAAAAATTATGGCCATTCTAGACAAGTATTAGCTTAAACAATCATTGGCCATGCCTACTCACCAACAATTCATCCTAAATCTCCTCAATTACACAAGCCCACAAGGTGTTTGATAATTTGCCTCAAAGAATAATTCACATAATTCATAGCAAAAATATCAAAATAAACACCTATCATGCTCCCTAATACATAATTGACAACGAATTGACAAAGAGAAACGGTGTTCTTACCGGAATTCTCTAAATTAAACTCAAAGTGGAAGGTTTGAACCCTAGGTGCTTGTGCTCACAATTCTTCAAGTAAATTTGAATTCAACGTAAAGTGAAGTTGAATTGTGATGGGAGAGAGATTAAAATGACGAATTTAAGTAGAATTTGCAAGAAATTTCGAAGGCAATGAAGTTTGGGGGTAGTGGGCACGCGATTTGTGGGATTTTTTGAAGAAGCAGTTTAAAAGCGTCATATTTAAGCTTCTTACTGCGGGCGCACGGGTGGTGCGTCGAAGCACGGGTTACCCGTGCGCCACCCCGGCAAATTCCTCTCTCTGCGGGCGCACGGGTGGGGTGCCAACGCACGGGCTACCCGTGCGCGACACTGTCTGACAATTTAGGTATTTTTTTTAAAAAAAAACACACAAAAAATGCAACAAAACACACAAATCACACTCATTAATAAAAACACACATATCAAAGCACTCAAATCACACAAATTTTGAAACTAAACACACAAAAATGGAATTCACACAAAAAAAAACGTTGGGTTGCCTCCCAACAAGCGCTATATTTAACGTCTTTAGCTTGATGCCTTTTAATTCCGATTATGATCTTTGCGAAATGAGGCCTGTCACCTCATCGTGCAGTTTTCCATGCCAATCCCGCTCACTTGGACTTACACCTCCCTTGATCATTACTAAAGGAGGTTTTTCATGTTTGTCAACTATCCATGTGTTCTCCTTTTCATCGTGCGAATGGTACGTGCACGCTCTTGGTTCAACATCAGGCTTTTTGTGCCTTTCCTTCTTCTTCATTGATAATCCCTGCATATTATCTTTAGAATGCATACAATTATTCAAGCTATTAGCTTGAGTACATGAATTAGCAATTGTTGTTGTTTTACAACCATTAAGATCATCATGTCCTTTCACATTCCGAAAAATGGAAAATGAAATACGCTCATCATCAACTTGTAATGTAAGCTCCCTTTCTTCACATCTATTAGTGCTTCGCGGTTGCCAAAAATGGACATCCCAGTATAAGAGGGGTGTCACAATCCTCATTCATATCCAACACTAGAAAATCCACAGGGAATATGAATCTATCGACTTTTATAAGCACATCTTCTAGTATCCCTGTTGGATTTACGAGTGATCTATCCGCGAGTTGTAAGGTGACAGTAGATGGTCTCACTTCTACGAGTCCAAGCTTTTCGAGAACGGACAAACGGCATCAAATTGATATTAGATCCTAGATCACAAAGTACATTGTCAAAGGAAATATCGCTTTATTGTACAAGGAATAGTGAAACTCCTCGGATCTTTCAGCCTTTTTGCGGTATTTTCCTTTGTATGAGTGCGCTACATTCTTCCGTCGGGTTGACAATCCCATTCTCTGCCCATTTGTTCTTGTTGGACATCGCTTCCCTAAAAACTTTGCATAATTTGGCATATGTTTCATTCTTACGCAAAAGGAACATTAATGTGCAATTTTTAAACATGCCCACAAATTTAGCAAATTGATTATTCAAATTAGTCTTGTGAAACAATCGGGAAAGGGAAGAGGAATATTATATTTCAAACAAATTAGATTTAGGATACGATTCACGTTTCTTGGCTCTTTTTGTTTATCTAATTGTTGCTCGATTCTCCTTTAACTTTCATATTGCCTTGAGCGTCGTTTGTCATTTTCCTGAATTTAGATGGTAGGCTCGGCAACACACACGATTTGGTCGTGCATTGATATACAGACGTGCGTGATTACGACATCACACCAATATCGGCATTTTCGGACTCTTCATTCTCTTTTCCACCCCACACATGGATAGCATTGCAATGTTCCCTCGGGTTGACCTCGTGTTGCTTGAAATTGACCCTTTTGATGTTGACTCCCCACAATTGCAGCCAATTGACCCATTTGAGTTTCAGTTCTTTATTGAGCTTGTCACTTGTTGTTCTAACTTATCCATCCTAAGGTCTTGCTTATCGAGGCGGCTCCTCGTGTCATTCATGAAAGCATTAGATTGATTTATGAAAAGAGGTGAGTACATCTTCCAACGACGATTTGCCTCCTCCATTACCGCCTCCACTTGAAGCATTAAATCCGGTGGAGGTTGTAACACATTCTTTGTATTTGCATAGGAAAATTTTCATGATTTCTCAACCCTGGATGGTAGTGCGTTGGGTTTGAATTATTCAGAAATTCTTTGAAATTAGGTTATTCACATAATTTACCTCTTCCATCGGATATAGAAGAGCTTCACTACCCGTGCTCGTACCTTACGGCCCCTTGTAAATACATTCAATTAAGTTGTCAAAGCCGCTACTTGTGCCGACAATGTTTTGATAAGTGCGAATCGAGATTTCGGCTACTCGTTGTACATTGGATCTTCTAGGTGGCCATTGGTAGCTGTTCATGGCCATTTCCTCAAGAAGATTTAAGGCATCTTGTGGAAACCTTGCCAACAATGCTCCTCATTGCGGCATCAACAAAGGCCCTCGTTTGCCCCGTTAAACCATTGTAAAAGAAACATAGTTGTTGATGTTAGGAATTTTATTGTTTAGATTTTGATGAATGCCATGTAAAACTTAGAATAGAAAGTTGGCACCCCAATTTCTTGTTGTAAAATGCATTGTAACAATAAGAAGCGAGGCCAAGGTGAGTTAAGTCGACTACGCCCTAACATGCAAGAAGACAATGAAGACTTGAAGGAAGACTCATTGCAAGACAATTTGAGTATAGCAAGAAGAGTGAATCCGGGGAACTCTTTGGAGAAGCGGTGAGAGCGGTGAGATGCGGTGAGTGGAGCATCGTCAAGTCGACTCAAGAGAAGCCAAGTCTCAAGTTGAAGTGACGGAAGAGTCATCCAATGATTGGAAGGCGACTAAGTCACCAGGGAAAGCAAGGAAATGCGGTCAAGTCGAGATAAGCGTAAAAGACGTTGCATAGAAATCAAGAGATTTACTTAAACAAGTAATATCTCCATACCACCTTTCTCGGAGTGCTCGGTCCCGAAGCGTGCAAAAGGAATGAACCAATGGGAAGCACTACACCGTGTGTCGAACTACGAAAGGTGAAAGAACAATTCATACGAGGAAATGGCAATTCCAAGAGCGCAACAAGACAAACTGATCGCAAAGTGACTTTCAAAAAATAAGCCTATCTCTTCAACGGGCAAATTTTTGAAAGTTCACTATAAAAAATTTGAGGAGTTTGTTTGAGAAAAGGATGACACACATGTGAGATAAACAAGCATATCGAAAAACTGAAATATTCTCAATCCTCAAGCTGCATTCGAAGTACATCAATCCAACACTCACTGTGAAGGAAAGAGAACTTCAATCAGTTGAAGAGGAAACTTTTGAAGAAAAGGGGTCTACATTCGGGAAGGATTGTAGAAAGGTTCAGGTTGAACCAAGTCTTAAGCTTTTGGAGGGCTTCGTGATCAAATCAAAGAGCTTGAGCAAGTTGGTTTGTAAGTAGCAAAGCGGTGCCGCCTGTGAAGAAAGGCGAGTCGTACGATAAGCCGGTGAGTGATCAAGGCGTCTCAGTGAGTCCTAAGGATCAAGTCGGTTGTTGTGATCAAGACTTGTATACGGGTATTACCACTTTGTAAAGAAGAAGCGAGCTACTAAAAACCCCAGGAAAATCCATAAAAGAAATACATATGATGGGAATGGTAGAAAATATCCAAGCCGGTGATTGGAATAATGTGAACCATCGGCATAGACTTATGGAATATAAGCCCCAAATGGCAAAGGCCTACAACTCAAGCAAAGGCCATTCCAAAAGCATAAGAGCTTTCATCTAAACACACAAATGCACTAAGGCACTACACTCAAAGACACCACAATTACCCGAGAAAGGCGATTGCTAAAACACGTATGCGATCATCGAGACAAAAGAGACAATTTTGTATGAACACAGAATCCCCAAGCAATTTGCCAGGATTAATTATGATTATGGCATCGATAGATGGCAACCCCCCAGAGTCAAATCATTTGGCTATAGGTTGGTTGGATCATCTTACAATTCTAACCCCTCAGGACCCGGACAAGTATGGGTACCTAAAACTTAATTTCCTTGATTGCGGGTTCAAGGAACAGTGAGTGCGAGGAACTGGTACATGGATAGTGGGCACATTCCGGACATATGACAGGAAATAAGAAAAATCTGTCAAAATTCAAGGAAGTTAAAGGAGCAAAAGTCATATTTGGAGGAAATGAAGCTCTGGTGAAATAAGAGGCATTGGATCCATCAAGAGGAATGGATTAGAAATCACGGATGTTGCATATGTTGAAGGACTCAACTTCAACTTAGTTAATCGAGGCATCATCAACAACGATGTGACAAAGGCTACAATGTTGGATTCAACATGGGTATATGCCAAATCAAAGATATTGAATCAAATGAAGTGGTCTTTGCAAGGATGTAGACGAGAAAAATATGTATGTGGTGGATTGGTCAATTGCAACACCAAACACTGTCTCTTAGCAAAAAATCTGGACAATTGAATCAAGTTGGTCCTTGGCACAAACCTTGGAGTCACGAATTTCAAAACAATTAACAAAGGTGGCAAGAAGTCATCTTGTGGAAGGACTTCAGGACTCGATTATACAAGAAGGAGAGTATATGTGACGCATGTCGAAGGGAAAACAAATCAAGTCGTCATTCAAAGAAAAGACATGCCCATCCTCAAAAAGAATATTGCATGTGCTTCGTATGGATCTATTTGGCCCGATGGAATCGGCCAAACATAAGTGGAAAGAAATACACCTTGGTGGTAGTAGATGACTACTCAAGATATACATGGACAATATTCATGTGTAAGAAGAAAGAAACTCTACAAAAACTACCACGGTGATGAAAAGGATTCAAAACGAGAAGAGTCAAACCATTATCAAAATAAGATCAGACAAGAGAAACTAAATTTGTCAATGGAATAATAACTCATTATTGTATTGAGAATGGTATTGGTCATGAACTATCAGCAGACAATGACTCCAAAAGTCAGAATGGAGTTGCGGAAAGAAGAAATAGAACCCTCAAAGAAGCGGCAAAGGACCATGTTAGTGAAGCGAGTTACCAAAAAGATTTTGGCTGAAGCAATCAACACGACTTGCTACACTCAAAACAGATGTATGATAAAAAGAAAGCTAACAAAGACCCCTATGAGATCGGATGGAAGAAAACCAAATGTTGCATATTTCAGAATATTTGGATGCAAATGCTTCATCCACAACAATGGCAAAGACAATCTAAAGGCTTTTGATGCTAAAGGCTGATGAAGGTATCTTCTTAGGATACTCAGTGAAAGCAAAGCCTCTGAGAGAATACTCAACAAAGGACTATGGTTGCGGAAGAATCCATTCATGTGGTATTTGATGAGCCAAATATAAATGGAGAAGACATTGAAGAGTCGGTGATAATTTGAATCATCCAACGTCGAGAAGAGTCCCTATCTTTGAAGGCTGAAGTTGGAATTATCAATTCGAAAGAAGATGAGATAGTGAATCTCAAAAACAACTGGAAAATTTGCGGCTAAGTGATTACGAGAGAGTGACCACAGCAACACACGGTACCAAGTCGATCGAATCCGGCTAACTTACTCCAAATGATGTAAGATGGTGAGAGACCATCCACGAGAACTTGTCATTGGAGATATAAGAGAAGGTGTCAAAACAAGATCGAACTCAAAGAAGCCATGTTCACATGCTTCATCTCGCAAATAGAGCCCAAAAGATGTGTCACAAGCATTGAGCGACACACATTGGATTCAGGCTATCAAGAAGTTTGAATCAGTTTGAGAGAAATAAAGTATGGGAATTAGTGCAAAGACCCATACATCAAAATGTTATTGGAACCAAATGGGTGTTGAAATAAGATGAGCGAGGAAGGTTACGTGGTAAGAAAACAAAGCAAGGCTAGTAGCCAAAGGATATTGCCAAGAAGAAGGGATAGATTTTGATGAAACATTTGCCCTGTAGCAAGATTGGAAGCTATAAGGATGTTTCTTGCCTAGAACTCACAAGAATTTCATTGTATATCCAGGATGGATGTAAAAAGTGCATTCTAAATGGTTTATTGGAAGAAGAAGTGTATGTTGAACAACCTCCAGGATTTGAGCGAGAAGACTCTTGGAGATAAGTATCTGTATACAAACTCAAAAAAGCCCTGTATGGATTGAGCGAGGCACCCCAGGCATGGTATGATACCTTGTCACAATTCTAACTAAAAATGGATTCACAAAAGGAAAAGTAGATAGAACACTTTTGAGAATCCAAGACAAAAAGAGTATCTTGCTTGTTCAAATATACGTGGATGACATCATTTTTGGATCCACTAACAAAAGAAGGCTGTGTGAAAAGTTCTCAAACCTCATGCAAAGTAAATTTGAAATGAGCATGATGGGGGAGAAGCCGACATTCTTCCTTGAACTCCAAGTGAAGCGGTGAAGGATGGAACCTTCATAAGTCAAACAAAATACACGGAGAGATTTAATGAAGAAGTTTGGTATGGAGGAGAAGTCTTACGTAAAAATACCAATGAACACATCGATCAAAATGGACATGGATGCGGATGGTAAGCTGTAGATCAAACAAGATACAAAGCACTTATGGATCATTGCTCTATCTCACGGCCAAGCGAGGCCGGACATCACCTTTCTTTGTAGGTGTATGTGCAAGATTTCAATCTGCTCCAAAAAGAGAGCCATATAATGACTGACTAAGAGAATATTGAGATACTTGAAAGGAAGCCAAGAAGTAGGGCTATGGTATCCATAGGAAGGAGGATTCAAGCTAATTGGTTATTGATTCGACTATCTTTGGATCTGAGTGGGCCGGAAAAAGCACTTCGGGCACATGTCAAATGCTAGAAATAGGCTGATTTCTGGTTTAGCAAGCAAAACTCAATAGCCACCTCTGGTGAGGCATAATACATAGGCATGGGCTGTTGTGCCCAAGTCCTATGGATGAGACGGTGAGAGACTATGAAGTTGAAGAAAAGAAATTCCAATCATGTGTGATAACACAAGTGCAATTGCAATCACTCAAAATCTGTTGCACTCAAGAACAAAACATATTGATGTCGGATATCACTTCATAAGAGATCATGTTGAAAAGAAGGACATCATCTGGAATATATCTCAGGCGATAAACAACTAGTGACATCTTCACAAAACCATTATGTGAGTCAAGATTTGAAGAACTCAAGCATGAGTTGGGATTAATTGAACTGGTGACACTCCAGACAAATCAAAGAAGAGAAATGGAGCAGAAAAAGGGGGTGAAAAAGAAACAAAGCAGAATCATTTCGAAGAATCATTTATATCGGAAGACAATACAAAGTCGGTGATAGCTGAGTCACTAAGAGAAGCTGTGAGAAGTAGAGTTAAATCGGCTAAGGGATAAGCTGAATAACTTATGAGCAAAATGACAAAATGGGAATGTTTTAAGGAATACGTCGGCCATAATGATGATGTGTACGGACATAAAAAGTGCACACCAAGCTTATGATTGGATATAAATCTTTGTCGCATTAAATCTTGAGACATGAAATGCTCAATAGGCGTGCGAAATCAAGCCGTTGATTTCGATCACATTTCAAAAACCACCACACGTCCTTTCATAAACCATATTTAAACCATTTTTCGTCCGTTTCTCTCTCACACTTCTAAAACTGTTCATCTCTTTCTCTCAAAAGCAAAGGCAAAATACTCTCGAAACCCTATCAACCTTCAAATCAATTTAAGTTTTTCCTTGATATAATCTGAGAAATGGCACCAACTTATGACTTCACCAAGTTAGGAAAGCAAATCCGCGCAGGTTCTACGGTGGATTTTGTGGAATGATGAAGCGAAGTCAACTGACACCCTAGTGAAGAAAAATGAGAAGTTGGAAATGACCGGACTAAAACCGTTTCTAACGTTAGAATATCCGATGACCTCGTGGAGGAGGTCGCACAATTCTCGTGAATCTTTGAGATTCACGATGAAGGAATCAAGTCATCTGTTCACGGGAAGCGGTGACTATCTCTGCCAAGATTTGGTGAATATAGCTCACTACCGTGAAGGAGCATCCGAGATTAAAGAAGTTTGATGTAAACTTGGCTGATGCATGGAAAAAAAGCCAAGCCCGACTTTGCTCTGACAAACAATTATCGAAGGAGGATTATCACAAGTTGTTGGACATAGTTGCCAAATGTATCGACATCAAGTTTGGCGGCTTTGACCAATCAAAAGCAAATGATTGTAATGGCCGCAATCATCGAAGAAAAGAAGATAAATTGGCTGAGTTTGTCTGCGTGGAGACTCTGCCGAGCGTGGGAACAAGTCCTTCAAAGAAGATGGCTCATTTGGAGGATCTAGGATATGGCCTAGTGATTGGCCGACTCACCGGAGGTGAAAGGAGTCCTCTTAGACATGAGAAGGCATTCCATGTTAACAAGAGGATGTTGAGCAAACCTCTCCGGCGCTCGGAAGCGAGCTTACGCCCGAGAAGGCGACACTAGTGAGGGGAATCGGTGACCAGAAGATCAATCAGCTGTTCCTCTCGGCCCGAGAAAAGGCCCCTGCGTTTGCTAAGAAGACTGTTGCCCTGCGTGCAAAGAAAACAAACATGCTCCTGCCCGCAGTAGTCACTGCCTTGGCCGGCCGTGTCTCCCTACCCCTGCTAGCCGATCGAGAAGGACTCACAAATACCTTCTCCGATCGTCAAAAAGAGGAGAACTAAGAAGCCACGACGGCCTGCTCCTCGAGAAAAAGACACGGCCTGGCCCCGCGCTCAAGACTCGAGACCATCTACAAAGGAAATCCCTCTGGTACAAACAAGGAGACGAAGCGACTTATCAAAACTCAGAAATTTGGAGAAACCATTTGAGTCGGCCTCTCGGCTAAAATGATCCGGAGCTGCTTCGGAGAAGTAGAGTCTCGGATGTATTGATAAACGACCAAGTCTGTTTGAAAGCGTCGTGGGCGCGACTGTTTTCTGGTATAGTTCACGCATTTGAAGTTCAACGCAGGCGGATAGTGATGTAATGATCCATCTCCACCTTAGACATCCAAAATCGTCTGCGTGAGTGGAGAAATGGAAGTTGAGTAATTGAGAGCAGTTCCGGGCGGATAGTGATGTAAATGATTCTATCTCCAGCTCCTTATCCGGACATCCTGCGGATCTCAAGGACAAGGGAGAGAAAAGAAAGGCTGAGGAAAGGCGAGGCACGTGAGAAAGCAAGACATGATCACCTATCTCGGCACCACAGAACACACACACATCCTCTCGATGTCTTCTGGCCGGTGATGAGGATCGGAGAATCTTTCTTTGCTCTGAGAAGAGTTGCAAATGCAACAAGCATTACAAGTCGAGAATCCTTCGCGAGCAAAGATTGATGGAGGGACCAGGAGAGTCCTCGAACCACGGTGAAATTGATCCAATGGGAGTGGTCGCCAAATCGCCCTTTGTTATTTGCGCCACCACTTCCCCGGCTCACTCGGAAGAAGGCGATAAGGGACTTGGCGATGAAAGCCAGGACAACGGGGACCTGATCGAGCCAACCCTGATTGAAGGTGTTTACCACACCACTTTGCCTGTGGTGAACATTCAAAGAAGCAGTAGGATGCGGAGACGAGTGACCCCATTCAAGTCGCTCGGGTGGTGCGCCCGGTGAAACTCCTCCACTGCGGCTAGGTTGGAGGATGTTGCGAGATGACTCCTAACGAATAAAGGAGGCGAAGGAGAGAAACTCAAACGCAGAGAAGAACAACAAGTTGCCATCACGCTTTCAGGCGAGTTGAAGGCCCCATCTCGAGGTGAGATGCCAACTGCCTGGCGAAGGCTAATGACACTTGATGCGGTCGAGGCACATGAAGGAACGATACAGGAGTTAACACTGCAGGCGATGAAAGTGCAATCCATGGGGTTGAGACTCGATGGATGCCACCGTAGAAGACCACTAAGACGGTGACAACATTGTCGAAAGGGAGGACGAGGCCTTGCTGATGAAGTCTCTTTGAGAGTGCTTGAAGGCCCGGGAGGTTGAGACTTCCGGGGTAAAGAAGGGCTGAAGTAGAGAACATCTACTGCTATCATCGACCCATCCCGAGAGAAGGAGATAAAGCGCTAACTTCATGATTCCCAGGATAATCCGATGTCACTTTGCGGGATCGGAAGCGAGAAGAAGAAGTTGAGTCATCCCCGGCAAATCCAAAAGACTTCAGTGCGGATGTTCCAAGCACGAGCAAGTCGATCCCAAGACTACTCGTCAAACTTTTAACTTTGATGATGAGCCACCAATGGAAATCTCATCATCATCGAGGTAACACGATAAGGCAGGGGACAGTCTCTGAAATGGAAAAATCGGCTAAGACCAACGAAGGTACATTAAGGCAGTGAGGCTCAAAAAGCGGGTCTCTTCACAACAAAACCCAATTTGAACCCGAGACAGCTGCGCGAGGCCCCTCAAGCTGCGGCCGGGGTCGATTCCTCAAAAACTCACGCGCACCGCTCATCGTCGACAAATCCCGGTGGGCGGTGATGAATCTTTCATAGAATCCTTTCCTTTTTCTCACGGAGGTACCCGACCTCCATGAAGAGTCGAGAATGGCCGCGCCCTATCACGACCGACTCCGTCTTTTCGCCGAGGCACCATTGTCCCGGTTGCTTATGACTTTGATCTTTGTATGGCCATCAATTTCTATATGAAGAATCAATTTGAAGTTCGAGAAAGTGTTCAAGGCACTATTTGGAGGTTGAAAGGATGGAGAGGCATTAGGCCTCTTTGGACATGCGTTTGGACAAGAGATGCCAACCTACGGCCCGACTTGAGAGGCATCACGGTCGAGAATAAGGGAATGGTGGCAACGGCAAGCAATGCGTGTGGAACAAGTCGAGATTCTTTGGGACATTGTTCAACAAGGCTACAACTTTGGTATGGAAATTTGAAAATCGATCAAGAAGTTGAGAGAACATATTGAGCATATGCGTGAAGCTCACCTTTGGCGAGATAAAGGCTGCTGCGTGAAGCGAAATACAAATGATCTGGCGTTTGGAAGAACATATGACTAGAAAATTCAGCGCTTCTCATGGTGAGATGAAGTGATTGTGAGAATCCCAGCGCCGCTCGATCGAATTCGTCGCGCTCTGATCGGCGGACAGTAGAACTTCGGCCATCGGAAGACTTCGACTTCATGCTTGCCCGACATGTTCAGGGTTCTCATCATTTGATGATGCGAAAAGGGGGAAAGGAATACCTCAGCTAAAATGCGAGAGGTGAGAAAGGAGGGGCGGTGAGAAGGAAAATCGAAATTTGAAGTCTTGAAAGCGAGGAAGAAGGAAGCTTGTTGAGGGGGAAGGGTTAGAACGCGGATGTGACTTTGATGATTGCACAAACCCCGACAAAGGTCATCACGATTGACATTATAAGCTTGACAAACTCCAGTGACTACGCCACTCCAACACTCTATTTGTATCCATGGTGAAAAGAGAAAAACAATTGAAGCGAAGGGATGAAGGAAGTGGAAGGAAGAATGGATGCCAGGGTTATGAACATTTTGAAAGAACATGGAGGCATTCCGGTAAAACCGAGGAGCACCCTATGCCATCTCGGATGTCGGGACGAGCCACGATCAGTTGATGAATTTAAGGCGCTCGAATACGAGGATACTTTGCAAATACTGTGGCTCGAAGCAGCTTGGGACATCTTGGGAAAAGGGTCTCACGTTATGTGAAGAAGGTAGACAATGTGTGGACTCTCTGAGTGAGTCACTCTCTTTGTCACTCAATTTGGAAAGAAGAAGACCCGATCGATATACGCCCGAGTAGAGGAAGAAGCGATAGTGGAGGAAGAAGCTTGGACTAGGCCTGCTTAAAAACATCGAATATGTGGATCCGAGAGAAAGAAAGGAGGGATCTTTAAATGGAGAAGCTTGACCAAGTAAGCGAATTTGCGAGTGGCTAAAACTAACTTTGAGTATGCAAAAAGAATAGAAGAAGAAAGCAAGACAAACTCAGCTATGGGAGGAAAGAAGGGGAAAGAATAAGAAGAGATGAATTTGCAGGAAGGCATATGAGAAGAAAAGAAGCGGTGGCCGACGAAAAGAAGAG
>JABTTQ020001594.1:0-50000 GCA_016081115.2 Rehmannia glutinosa
TACCCCTCTCTCGAGATGTATGTAAAAACGTTGATTGGAATATCTATGTTAGCATCTCTACTCAACATGAGATATCCAACTCCCAAAAGTTCAAAAGATTAAAAGATCTCACAAATATTCATGAGACTTCTCAATCATGCAATCTATTTGTGTCAAGTACTCAAGATCTAGTATTGAAACTCATCGGTTAGAATTATGAATCAATACATCAAACAAGTTTAGATCAACGGCCTTTTGATAAAACAAGAATTAAAGCAAAGTACTTGAATAGAGAAAGAAAACATTAACTTCAATTATCCTTAATCATCACATAAAAGTGTTTATTAATCTACTCCCAAACCGGGAATCACAAGAGTTTTAGCGGACATTGAAAATAAACAATTCATAGACAAATTATCCATAATCAAAATCTAACTAATTGAAATACGATACGATGGAATGAGTGACTCGGGGATGACGACGATCTCTCGATCTATCTTCAATCCTCGAAGGTGTGGTTGCGGTCTTGATCGATCTCTCGATGTTTCTGGTGGAAAACTGCTCTTTTTTCTGGTTTCTAGTGTAAAAATCAGCGTCTCCTCGTTTGTGGCCGTCTCGGTCTATTTGTACTTTATGCGGGTGAAACCTAGTTGAAAACGGATCGGACTCTGTTTTCCCTTGAGAGGAGCACGACCGTGCCCCTTTGGCACGGGCTGCCCGTCTTTGGGTGCCGCACGCAATTGCTCAAACCGCGAGGGAGCACGGGCCGTGCGTATGCGCCGCGACCAGCCCGTGCGCCACCCAAACGTCGAATATGCTTATGGGGTCTTCATAAGAGTTGTAGCCCTCTCTCTTAGCTTTCGTGTCCACTTGAATCTGCTCAATATCAATTTTGTAGAGAGTTATGACCAAAATACTAAACCCCTGTCAGTCTTTGGAAAAATCTAGACGCGTTTGGATGTTCCATGAGATATATCCCCTTGTTGTTGGATCATCCATGCTTCTTTTGACACATGAATCATTACTATGACTCTTGACTCAATATAATTGGCTTCCAATTGGGTGTAATCGCTCGATTCTTGATGCTTCTAGGTCGCAATGCTCGTATTTGTCACAAAATCACTCCAAATATTGTTAAATTCCTACAAAGCAGCAAAACGTAATATCTTTTCCACAAAGAGCGAATATATACCATTTCATATGAGTTATTGCATGTTTATAAACAATTATAGCCATAAATATGCCCTAAAATACATGCAAAATACATGTCAATCGGTGCCATCCCAATCGTGGCACGATAGTGTTATTATAGGCGAACTCGGCCCAATGGTAAGTGTGCATCCCAACTTCCTTGGAAATCAATGTGCGGGCTCGCAACATGTCTTCCAGGGTATGAATTGTTCGCTCGGACCGCCGTCGGTTTGCGGATGTCTTCTTTGTCTTTGAAACTTTGAGGTACCCAATTCCTCATGTAAGCATTTCCGAATCCGGAGACAAACCTCGGGTCTCTATCGACACTATGTCGTTGGCACTCCATGCGGTCGAATGATCTCTCGGATGTAAATTTGCGCAAGTTTACGTAAGCTATCGGTTTTCTTCATAGGTAAGAAATGTGCGATTTCGTGAGTCGGTCTCACGACTACCCATATAGCATCATCGCCTCGTCTAGTCCTCGGTAGATCCGTCACGAAGTCCATCGTTATGTGTTCCCATTTCCACCGGGAATTCTCGCTAGGGTGTATAGTATATTTCCTCACCGAGAAATGTCGTTTCAAGTCCTTATACATCTTGTTTCCTCTAGGGTGTATAGTATATTTGAACGGTGTGCTTCTGCAGAAGTGCTCCTAATCTGCTCGTCACTTGGTACACAAACTCGATTCGAAATCGATTATCCCATCTTCATGTACCGAGAATTGCGATCCTTCTCCTTTAAGTATCTTCTCTTTGAGTTTTTGAAGTTGCACATCCGTTCTTGTGCTTCCTTGATCTCGTTAAATGAGATCGGGTTTAACCGAAATGTTAGCACATGAAATATGAGTATTGGTTCTCGTCGGATTCCAAGTGCTCAACTCTTCTAATGATTTCCAATCTCGATTCATTAGTCCCGCTAAACTCGCCGCTCTTTCGGCGTCGGCTACTACGTTAGCTTTCCAGGGATGGTATTAAATATCAAAGTGATAGTCCTAAATTAACTCCATCCATCTCCGTTGCCTCAGTTGAGGTCTTTATGAGAGAATAGATACTTCAAGCTCTTGTGAACTTGTGAAAATCGTGAATGTTGCTCCATAGAGATAGTTGATAGGTGTGAGTTTTGCATGTATTTTGAGGCGTATTTTGGCCATAATGATGGGTAAACATGCACATACTTGCGTTAAATGTTACATATTCACTCCTTGTGGAAAAGATATTACACTTTGCTTATTTTGTAGGAATTTCATGCTATTTGAAGCAAATTGAATACGAATACGAGGATAGCAAAGTGGAAACACGGAGAATTGAGTGAGTATACGAAAAAGTAAAGTCAAAAAGAGCGAAAGTTGAGCGTCTAAGGAAAAGACAGGGGCACACGGGTTGGCGTGCCTTAGGCACCACCCGTGCACCCTTGAATTTAGAAATTTAGAGCTGCAACATGGTGCGCGCGGGGTAGCCCATGCACCGACGCATGACCCGTGCGCCCTACGGAGAATAGATGAGTTCAACGGGATGGCGCACGGGTAGCCCGTGCTCCTACGCACCACCCGTGCGCTCTATAGCGACCGGAATTATTTCAACAGGGTGGCGCACGGGTAACCGTGCTCGGACGCACCACCCGTGCGTCATACTGAATCCCATAATCTGCAAGACATTATGACCTAAACTGATTTGTGGGTATAAAAGGCTTTTTGGGCGCACACAAGGATATTCGGCATTTTTGGGATCTACAACACAAGACAAGTGGTCAACTCTTGGAAGAAAATATCAAGGAGACAATCGGGTTGCATCGGAGCTTGAAAGAACGGAGATATATCGAGAGATTGTTGGCGTTCCTAAGTTTTTCTTGCTTCTCTTTTAGTTTCAATCTTTCATTTTCATTTGTAATGGCTTTGAACAATTTGTTTATAAGTTGTTTAGAAATCATGTGTAGCTAAACTCTTGAGATTTCGGGTTTTGGGAGTAGATTGATGAACTCTTGTTGGATGTTTTAATCTTAGTTGAAGTTTTTATCTTGAAGCCTATTTGAGTATTTTGAGCTTATTCTTGTTTTATCACTTGATCAATGATTTAACTCGTTTGATATATTGATTCGTAATTCGAGAGATGAGTTTCAATATTAGATCTTGAATACTCGACACAAATATTTGCATGAATCGAGAGATTTGTAAATATTTGTGAGGATATTTGATCTTTTAAACTTTTGGGAGTTGAATGCTTCATGTTGAGTAGAGATGCTAGCATAAGTATTTCAATCTACGTTTTATATGCATCTCGAGAGGAAGGATAAAATAGCTTTGTGATCGTCTTATAGGAATATTGATAATAACGTGGCTTGATTAAACCGGATAACAAGAGGATTATTAATCGAAACCTTAACTCGGAAATCCATTTCATTATCTTGATACTTCTATTATTTGTATTATCTTAATCTTGTGTTTTAGTGATTTAAATTGTCTTAATCTCAATACAACAATCATCCAATTTCGATCGTCTAAATAAAAATAAGACTATCTTGGTTCAATACTTAGCGCATAAATTTATTAGTCTCCGTGGATACGACCTTGCTTACCCTATTCTATAAACTACATCGTACACTTGCGGTGAAGCTAAAAATAAGGCGAACAAGTTTTTGGCGCCGTTGCCGGGGACTAATACAATTTTTGGTGCTAATATTGTGATAGATAGAATTAGTTTTAATTTAGACAATTTTATTTTTACATTTTGGATTCACTTTAATTCTTCATTATTTGACTTGTTTCTTTTAGTTCGGTCCAGGTGGTGCATGAACACGCGCTCGAGGCAAGGGGACTTGATACCGCTTATACCGGAAGTCGAGGCTTTCGCGAGAAGAATCAGTGCTACCACTAGACGGGCTGAAAGACAACACAATCCGATAATGGGGGATTTGAATGAGTTACCAATACCGGCAAACAATGGTGGAAACGAGTTACCAATACCGGTTCAACAGCAAGCCATTCGTGATTACTTTCGACCACAAACGAATCGTAATTACGGTGGTATTGCCCATATTTCTATCAATGCCAACAACTTCGAGCTCAAACCGGCACTGATCAATATGGTGCAACAGAATCAGTTTGGGGGGTTCGCAACTGAAGATCCTAACTCTCACCTTGCGCATTTTATCCAAATATGCAATACGATCAAAATGAACGGAGTCTCGGATGACGCCATAAGATTGCGCTGTTCCCATTCTCTTTACGGGATAAGGCGAGAAATTGGTTGGGTACTTTGACACAAGGCGGTGTAAGCACATGGGACGAATCGAGCCAAAAGTTCTTGTTTAAATTCTTTCCACCGAGCAAAACTTTGCGGCAAAAAGCGAGATTACTCAATTCCGGGTTCAACTCGAGCCTTTGTACGAGGCTTAGGAAGGTTTGGGATTTGTTACGTAGATGTCCACAACATAGGTTTCAGGAGGATCATGATTATGTTTCTTTTACAATGGTTTAATGGGACAAACTAGAGCCTTTGTGGATGCCGCATGGGGAGGAGCATTGTTGGCAAGGTTTCCACAAGATGCTTGAACCTTCTTGAAGAAATGGCTATGAACAGATTACTAGTGGCCATCCGAAAGATCTAATGTACAACGAGTAGTCGAAATCTCGGATTCGGACTCCAATTAAAACATTGACGGCACAAGTAGCGGCTTTGACAACTCATTGAGTGTATTGACAAAGGGCGTAAGTAGACACGAGCATGGGTAGTGAAGCTCTTCTATATCCGATGGAAGAGGTAAATTATGTGAATAAGGAATTTCAACAATTTCCGGAATAATTCAAACCCAACGCACTACCATCCAGGGTTGAGAAATTATGAAAAATTTTCCTACGCAAATACAAATAATGTGTTACAACTCTCACGGATTTAATGCTTCAAGTGGAGGCGGAAATGGGGAAGGCAAATCGTCGTTGGAAGATTCACTCACCTCCTTCATAAATCAATCTAATGCATTCATGAATGATACGAGGAGCCGCCTCGCTAAGCAAGACTCTCGGATGGATAAGATAGAACAACAAGTGACAAGCTCGATAAAGAATGCAGGAGGCTCAAATGGGTCAATTGGCTACAATTGTGGGTGGTCAACATCACAAGGGTCAATTTCCAAGTAATCTGACGGAAATGAATCCTAAGGAACAATGCAAGGCGATTCGTTTACGAGCGGATGCGGAATATGAGGGGCCTAAAGAAAATCAGGGAATCAAACTTTCGGATGAAGCATCTAAGTCGGAATCGGGAGAATCCGTGATGAAGGATGATATTGAAGAAAATAGGAAAAAGAGAGAACAAAGAGGCGGAACAAACAAGGCCTGAGAAGCTAAAATCATCATCTAACTCGAATCTATCTAAGTTGCTTATATCTCTTCCCTTTCTCAAAGATTTCAAAAGAAAAAGCTTGATGATCAATTTGCCAAATTCCTTGATATATTTAAGAAATTGCACATTAACATTCCTTTTTGACGCACTAGAACAGATGCCAAACTATGTGAAATTTCTTAAGGATGTTATGTCGAAAAAGCGGAGGATGACAAGCTTTGAAGCGGTGAATTTTGTGGAAGAATGTAGTGCAATTATCAAAGAAAGCTACCACAAAAAGCCCAGAAAGATCCAGGGAGTTTCACTATCCTTGTGCTATTGGTGGTAATTTCTTTAATAAAGCATTATGTGATTTAGGGGCAAGTATTAATTTGATGCCTTTGTCCATTTTCGGGAAGCTTGGATTAGGCGCGTGAAGCCAACTACGGTGACATTGCAACTTGCGGACCGATCACTTACGTATCCGAGGGAATTATTGAAGACGTATTGGTAAAAGTTGATAAATTTATATTCCCCGTGGATTTCTTAGTTTTGGATATGGAAGAAGATCGAGGCGTTCCACTAATACTTGGACGTCCTTTCTAGCCACGGGTAAAGCCTTAATAGATGTGCAAAAAGGAGAGCTCACATTACGTGTTAATGATGAGCATGTTTTATTTTCTATATATAAAGCAATGAAATTTCATGATTCGGTGGAGAATTGTAATTTTTGGATATAGTTAGTTCATGCATTGAGGATTATGTTGATCATACATTGTCTACGAGATGATTTGGAATTTGGTCTAACCCACTCGTGCTCAATGCCGCAGTGTTGTACTTGATTTTGATAACCAAGATTTGTACGACTATGTTTGTGCTTTTAGATCATATGCAGGAGCTACCTAAGAGCGCAAAAGAGCTTAAAACGCAAAGTCGAAATAAGGGAGCCAAACTTGCGAAACGCACGACCCGTGCGTCCACGCACGGGCAACCCGTGCGTGATGATGAGGGGAAGAGTTGAAGTCTTTGAAGAGCACACGGGCCGTCTTGTTTGAGCACGGCAACCCGTGCGTGACTGAAATAGTAACATCGACTCAGGAACTCAAGCAATTACACAACACCTCAAATATGCATTCCTTGGGGCAAATAATGCAAATCCGATAATCGTTTCATCTCTTCTCACTCCTACTCAACTTGATAAAGCTGTTAAGGGTTTACGAAAACATAAGTCGGCACTTTAGGATGGTCTATAAGCGATTTAAAAGGCATAAGTCCATCCGTTGTGATGCATAAAATTCGGATGGAAGATGTTTATAAACCATTAGTGCAAAACCAAAGACGACTAAACCCTATCATGCAAGATGTGGTTAGGAAGGAAGTGTTGAAATGGTTGGATGCCGGGATCATTTATGCTATATTTGATAGTTCATGGGTAAGTCCGGTACAAGTGGTGCCCAAAAAAGGGGGGGTAACAGTGGTGAAAAATGAAAATGAAGAACTGATTGCTACTAGAATCGTTACAGGGTGGCGAATTTGCATTGATTATCGAAAACTAAATGATGCCACTCGAAAAGATCATTCCCTCCCCTTTATAGATATGATGTTGGATCGTCTTGCAGGTTATGATTATTATTGCTTTTTAGATGGTTATTCCGGGTACAATCAAATCATGATTGCGCCGGAAGACCAAGAGAAAACAACATTTACATGTCCATATGGCACATTTGCATTTCGTCGCATGCCATTTGGTTTATGTAATGCGCTGCCCGCCACTTTCCAACGTTGTATGATGGCTATATTTCACGATCTTATTGAAAAAGTTATGGAGGTGTTTATGGACGATTTCTCTGTGTTTGGTGATTCTTTTGATAATTGTCTTCACAATCTTTCCCTAGTCTTGCAGCGATGTGAAGAGACCAATCTAATACTAAATTGGGAAAAGTGCCATTTTATGGTACGCGATGGCATTGTACTTGGTCATCGAGTCTCTCTCGCGAGGTTTGGAAGTAGATCGGGCAAAGATTGTAGTGATCAAGAAATTACCTCCTCCTACAAATGAAAAAGCTATCCAGGAGCTTCTTGGGCCACGCCGGATTCTATAGAAGGTTTATCGTGACTTTTCTAAAATTTCTAAGTCTTTGAGCCAATTGCTAGAAAAAGATTCGCTTTCATTTTCCAATGATTGTTTGCGGGCGTTTGAAACATTGAAGAAGGCATTGGTGACCGCACCTATTCTTGTCGCCTGATTGGAGTCAACCGTTTGAATTGATGTGTGATGCGGCGATTTTGCGGTAGGGGTTGTTCTCGGTCAAAAAGAGGAAAAGTTGTTTAGATCCATCTACTATGCTAGTAGAACGTTGGGCCGGTGCTCAAACAAAATTACACCACTACCGAGAAGGAGATGTTGGCGATTGTCTTCGCATTTGATAAATTCGATCATACTTGATTGGAACGAAAACAATTGTTCACACCGACCATGCGGCTATCAAATATCTTTTTGATAAGAAGGATGCGAAACCAAGGTTGATTAGGTGGATTCTATTATTGCAAGAGTTCGATGTGGAAATCGGGGACCAGGAAGGGATGTGAGAATGTGGTAGCGGACCACTTGTCTCAAATTGAAAATCAAGAGGGGTCGCAAAGAAGCACGAAATTGATAAAGAGGAATTTCCGATGAACGATTTACTTATGCTCGAGGCAAAATTTCCGTGGTATGCGGATTTTGTCAACTATTTGGTGCGGAGTTTTGCCTCCAAATCTATCGTCATATCAAAAGAAAAATTCCTACATGACGTCAAGTTTTACATGTGGGATGACCCCTACTCTTTAAGAGTGCGACAAAATCATAAAGAGATGCATACCTCAAGAAGAATGGGAGGAGTCCTACAACAATGTCACTCTTCACCCTCGGCGGACATTTTGGCCCAACCCGCACTTTTGCGAAGGTATTGCATAGTGGGCTATCTTGGCCCACTCTATTTAATGATTGATATTTGTTTGTGCAACAATGTGGACAGTGTCAGCGAATGGGCAACATTTCGAGAAGACACGAGATCCGATGACAAGCGAATCGAAGTTGAATTGTTCGATGTTTGGGGGATTGACTTTATGGGCCCATTTCCATCATCTTGGGCTATCAATATATTCTACTTGTAGTGGAGTATGTATCCCGATTGGGTAGAGGCGATTCCTTCCAAAACAAATGATGCTCAAATTGTGATGAAATTCCTTAAGAAAAATATATTTACTCGATTCGGCACTCCAAGAGCTTTAATTAGCGATGGAGGGTTGCATTTTGTAAATAAATTGATGAGCAACTTATTGGCAAAATATGGGGTGAAACATAAAGTTGCATTGGCATACCATCCACAAGCTAATGGGCAAGCCAAGTAGCCAACAGGAGATCAAATAGATTCTTGAGAAGGCGGTTAACATCAACCGAAAAGATTGGGCATTAAAATGGATGATGCTCTATGGGCGTCATCGGACTACATATAAGACACCGTTGGGCACATCTCCATATCAACTTGTCTTTGGGAATCGTGCCATTTGCCGATAGAATTAGAGCACAAAGCATTTTGGGCGGTCAAGAAACTAAATCCGGATTTTCAAAAGGCCGATGAAGAAAGGTTGCTCCATTTAAATGAGATGGAAGAATTTCGGGATGAAGCTTATGAAAATTCCCGACTTTACAAAGAAAGAACCAAATGATGGCACGACAAAATGATTAAGAAACGAGAGTTTTACCGGGGGAACCCATCATTTTGTACAATTCACGCCTTAAACTTTTTAGGAAAACTCAAATCTAGATGGTCGGGGCCTTTTCGTGATAAAGAAAATATTGAATCCTCCACCTTGTGGAATTGTTAACAAAAGATGGTGAGACTTTCATGGTAAATGGCGGAGAGGATTAAGCATTACTTCCACCGAGGCAATCAAGAGGAGTGACATCCATCACCTTGCGAGACTCGTGACGGAACAAAAACGTCAAGCTAAAGACGTAAACTATAGCGCTTGTTGGGAGGCAACCCAACGGTTTTTAGTGTGGATTTCATTTTTTTATTTTTGTATTTTTTTCTTGTGTGTGTTTTATTCTAATTTTGTGTGTTTTAAAAAAAAAATTTACGCGAATTGTTAGAGAGTTGAGGATTTAATGGGGGTGGCGCACGGGTAGCCGTGCGCCAACGCACCACCCGTGCGCCCTACAGAGAGTTGAGGATTTCATCGGGGTGGCGCACGGGTAGCCCGTCTTGACGCACCACCCGTGCGCCTTTACTGAAGGGCGTAAATAAAGTAGTTTTAAAAGCTACTCTTTTTTATCAAACTCCCAAATCGCACGCCCCTCCCTCATCCTTCCTTGTTTTCAAAATTTCTTGTAGTTTTCACTCAAATTCTCCCATTTAATCACTCCCCATCACATTAGAACCACAATTTACATTGTATTCAAGTTTGATTGAAGAAAATTGAAGATAAAGCACCTAGGGTTCAAGTTATTAACTCGAATCTTATTTAGAAAATTCGGTAAGAGCATCGTTTTTCCTTGTGAATTTCTTGTCAATTATGTAATGGGAATCATGATTGGTGCTAGCTTTGATATTTTGCTATGTTTTGAATGAAATCTTCTTTAAGGCAATTTATCAAACACTTTGTGGGCATGTATAATTGAGGAGATTTTGGATGAAATATTGATGAATAAGGCATGACCAATGATTGTTTGAGCTAATACTTTTCTAGAATGGCCATAATTCTTGCTTGCTTAGGGTAGTTGATCGATCAAAGTGAAGTAGGGAAGTGAATTTGCATCACTTAATGTTTTATCTTTAATCCCCTACTTTGTTGTTGCCATTGATGATATCTTGGGATGCTAATGGAATGTATTTGGTACAAATCTTTCATGGCGGCGAAAAAATCCCCTAGGGTGGAAGGAGATGTGCACGCGAGGTGGCACAACGAGACGTGGCACCGCCGCAGAGATAGACCAAAAAAACAGATCCGCGGCATATGGGGTTGAATTGACAACGCGGATGATCTTGAGCGATGGAATCGCTTGGTTGGTCGCCAAATAGCTCCATCCCGCTATGCCGACGATGAATGTACCCAAACTTTGGGGATACATGAGGGCGTTTGGCGTTTCTTCGCAAAGGTCGGATGGACCAATTTCATGAGCCAAAGGTGGCCGACCTTTAAACGATTCACATTGGAGTTTTTGAGTATCGTAGAAGTACTCAAACAAGGAGGGACTTTTGAACCATATATGATACGATTTCGGTTGGGAACATTCGTAGACAACTATCTATTACCCAATTGAACACCATTTTGATGTTCCAACGAACGCTCGTTTACCCGGCCGATGCCCAATTATGATCAATATGACTTTTGGAGAATCTTTGGTGAAACACACAAACGGGGCCTATGTTGTATGCCGCACGGGCCAAAGCCTCTTGGATCCGGAATCTAGTTTTTAGACATACAACGCGTGACTGCATCGCATCCCGTGTTCGCCCGAGAAAATATTGGAGGGATGACTACTAAGGAGCTATATCTACTATGGTGTATGCTCACAAATACACCCTACAACACAACCGTCAATTTTGCGAGCAAGTAGAAACAGTTAGCAAGGCGGGAAGGGTAAGATTTCTATAGGGGCCTCATTACCCCTATTGCCCGGCATTTCAACGTCGATTTCCGAGGCTTAGAGCCTATTCGGGTAGCACTCGGGTTAATTTGGCATCGTTGCACCACATGAAGTGCATAGCAAACGAAGACAACACATTTGTACTTCTACGAGGAAGAAAGGTGTTGCATTTCCGCTTGCCTAACCCGCCATACACCACGGTCGATACATTGGCGGACACCACCAACTTCCTAATGAACTCGACGCACATAACCGAATTACAGAGGCTATAGATGCAAGGAAGAAGCGCAGAGTTGAAGGGTTCCGGGATGAAGAGGATATGGTGGCGGAGGAGGATGAGACTACATGGAAGCGAAATGGGGTGGAACCTCATCACCCCCAAATTGGATATGATATACCCGAGTCCTCACACGGAGGCGCTTACCCCGACGTTCTCAAAGCGGGGATCGTCCGGTGCTTCTCATAGTGGAGGGCCCCAACGCGACTAGCGATTTTCAAGACATGTTATATGCGTTTGGGGAGGACTTGCGTCGGCAAGGAGAGGATTTGAGGCAACAGGGGAGGATTTGAGGCAACATCGGGCTGATTTTCTCGCGTTCAGCAGCGCTATGATCGGCGCCCGATGAGGCGTGGCAAGTGATCCAATAGTTACAAATGTGGCATATTTCCCAAGGCCACTTCCCACCACCGCCACCGCATGATGATTGAGTATATCCCCACTTTTCGTTATTGAAATTCTATTTTTCCCCTTAGGACACTATAATTTCATTCAAGTTTGGGGGGAGAGATAGTATTTTAATATATGAAAAGTGTGGATAAAAAAAAATCATGCATTTCGTGTTTTTCATATAGTTGCATTAGAGCATTCTAGGTGGGATTGCATTAGAGCACGTTTATGGCTTTAACATTTATTGCTTTCTTAGTGGTTAGAGAGTGAGTTGATTGGGGCTTGTTGCAACTTGTTTTTGTGTGATGATTTTGAAAGATTTGTATTGTTGGAATTGGATGTTGGTTATGAGTTGATTGAGCCTTGAATAGATAACATTGAGCATGTTGATATGGAAAACTTGGTTTGATGCTTTGAATTACATATTTACAAGCTTGTGAGCTTTTGAGCCTTTCTTTGCTTGTATCTTTTGCGATCTTGTTGTGATTTGAGTGTATCATTCATGTTGTTAAAATTCTAGAACTTGCTTGGGTATCTCCGTCAAGGCCACATGTTCTATGCGAATTGTGTGAATGTGATTAAAGGCCATCTTTGCTAGCCTTTTACCTACCTAAAGATGTTGAAATTCCTAGTTAGCCAAGTTGAGCCTATAGCTTTATTTCTTTGATAACCAAAAATTTAACCTTGATCTTAATATATCCATCACCTTAAACTCAAATGTATAGCGTTGAGTAAAGGGAATGAATGAGGAGTTGAATGGGTGGGAATTGAAAAGTAGGATAAGTGGGCATACTTGGTTAAATGGAACAAAAAAAGAGGAAGGAAAGAGTCGAAAAAGAAGTGTTGAAAATGCACAAATGAAAAATTGAAAAGTTGATAAACTTGGGGGCGAAGGATTGTGATTTGGCGATTCTCAAAAGAAAGAAAGGAAATGGAGATAAATAAAGTTGATTAAAAATGAGGGATGATTGGAGTAGCATATGGGATTGTAATGTAAATGATTGATATGCTCATCGGCCATATACTTGAGTTTGAGTCACTTTATCCAAAATTTCCTACCCAAACCAAAGAGCCTTCATTGCAACCAAATGAGAAAGTCTTTTTGATTCACAAATTGCATACACTCTAGTGGCGGAGATATGAGACGAATTGCAAGCCTATGGTAATTTTGCGACATCGAATTGATTTGAGCGTAAACACGTCCTATATCCTCGTGAGATGAGTATACACATAACTTTGAGTTGGTCGTAATTGAGCATTTCACCATGTTTTGTTTGATGCGTGCCCTTGAGTAGATATTTGAGGCTTGATTGGTTTGTTGCTTGACATTCATGATGAACAATATGAATTTCTTTTTTGGATCCTTTGTGTGCGCTTTTATTCTTATCTCCTTGTTGTCTTTATCGTGTTTTCAAAATTGTTGATCGGGACGGTCAACGGTGTAAGTTTGGGGATTTTGATAGGTGTGAGTTTTGCATGTATTTTAAGGCGTATTTCTGGCTATAATGATGGGTAAACATGCACATACTCGCGTTAAATGTTACATATTCACTCTTTGTAGAAAAGATATTACACTTTGCTTATTTTGTAGGAATTTCATGATATTTGAAGCAAATTGAATACGAATACGAGGATAGCAAAGTGGAAACACGGAGAATTGAGTGAGTATACGAAAAGTGAAGCCAAAAAGAGCGAAAGATGAGCGTGTAAGGAAAAGACAGGGAGCGCATGGGTTGGGCGTGCCTTAGGCACCACCCGTGCACCCCTGAATTAAGAAATTTAGAGCTGCAACATGGCGCACGGGTAGCCCATGCACCAACGCATGACCCGTGCGCCCTATAGAGAATGGATGATTTCAACGGGGTGGCACACGGGTAGCCCGTGCTCCTACGCACCACCCATGCGCTCTACAGAGAACTGGATGATTTCAATAGGATGGCGCACGGGTAGCCCGTGCTCCGACGCACCACCCGTCTTGTCTGTACTGGAATCCCATAATCTGACATTATGCCTAAACTAGAAGGTGGGTATAAAAAGGCTTTTTGGGGGGCGCACACAAAGATATTCTGGCATTTTTGGGATCTACAACACAAGACAAGGGTCTATTCTTGGAAGAAGACATCAAGGAGACAATCGGGTTGCATCAGAGCTTGAGGAACGGAGATATATCAAGAGATTGTCGACTTTCCTAAGTTTTTCTTGCTTCTCTTTTAGTTTCAATCTTTCATTTTGAGTTGTAATGACTTTGAACAATTTGTTTATGAGTTGTTTAGAAATCATGTGTAGCTAAACTCTTGAGATTTCCGGGTTTTGGGAGTAGATTGATGAACTCTTGTTGGATGTTTTAATCTTAGTTGAAGTTATTATCTTGAAGCCTATTTGAGTATTTTGAGCTTATTCTTGTTTTATCACCACGATCAATGATTTAACTTGTTTGATATATTGATTCATAATTCGAGAGATGAGTTTCAATATTAGATCTTGAATACTCGACACAAATATTTGCATGAATCGAGAGGTTTGTAAATATTTGTGAGGATATTTGATCTTTTAAAATTTTGGGAGTTGAATGCTTCATGTTGAGTAGAGATGCTAGCATAAGTATTTCAATCTACGTTTTATATGCATCTCGAGAGGGAGGATAAAATAGCTTTGTGATCGTCTTATAGGAATATTGATAATAACGTGGCTTGATTAAGCCGGATAACAAGAGGATTATTAGTCGAAACCTTAACTCGGAAGTCCATTTTATTATCTTGATACTTCTATCATATGTATTATCTCAATCTTGTGTTTTAGTGATTTAAATTGTCTTAATCTCAATACAACAATCATCCAATTTCGATCGTCTAAATAAAAATAAGACTATCTTAGATCAATACTTAGCATATTAATTTATTAGTCTCCGTGGATACGACCTTGCTTACCCTATTCTATAAACTACACCGTACACTTGCGTTGAAGCTAAAAATAAGGCGACAGTGGTCCCCTTGACAGCCCGGTCCCCTCCTAAGGTGGTTTCAACTATGGTCCCTCCCAAGATGGTTGCAACAAAATGGTCCCTCCTCTCCTTCAGGCCAACACTGTGCAACGGTGAAGTCCCCTGCACAAAGTATCCGATATATACTTGGATTCATCTCGGTGTAATGATACCCCATGTATACCCTAGTGTTGGGACCTCTTCCTCAATGTCCTCCGATTATGAATCGAATCCTCGACATTCGGCTCATAATACTAATGTTCAATCGATTTTGGCCATTTGTTTGCTAAAATTATTTCGTATTCACCATGATATGGATTCTTAACTATGCAGGCCCAAGGTAATTTTACATCATTTTCGCATGTTGTTGATGGTAAATCCCATTCTATTCCTAAACCTATTAGAAAGTGAGATTATTATTATTTACTATTGATAAGAATGTTTATCAACAACGCCTCGCGAATTTTCCTATTCTTTGATTGGTAGGGTGATTTTAGGCAAGGGTAATAAACCATGACTATGACTATGCTTTTGCATAAACGCCTATCTAAATATGGAGAATTAAGAATAATTGGAAACTAATCCCCTTGGGTAATGGATTTTTTTGTGTCAAGTTTTTTTAATGTGCGGGATCGGCACGAGCTCAATTACGTATTAATTGGGCGCTTAAAGGACTATTCGGCTCTCTCTCCATGGGTCCCGAATTTCAATCCATACAAGGTACATACGTCGGTGGCAAGTGTTTGGGTCCGAATCTTCGAGCTCGGTTTGGAGTCTTTGGGATCCTAATAACATCTTCGGGATCGCCAATGCGATTGGGAATCCGATACAAATTGACCAACGTTTGCTTGATGGTTCTGCAGGATATTTCATCCGGGTGTTAGTGGATATTGATCTATCGAAACCGTTGGAGAAGAACATCATGGTAGAACGGGTTGGTCGGTGTTCCTTTGTGTCGATTACTTATGAGAAATTACAGGAATTTTGTTCAAAGTGCGATGTAACGGGACATTGACGGTTTCTTCAGTATTACTCCTCTGGGGAACTCAACCACCGAAACGCGCCTCTCACGACAGGGGGCGTCCCATGACCCCGGCAAGCACGTCCGAATTCTATGCAATGGGTCGTTCCGGGGTCCATAAAGTTTCCGTATGGTGCGGCAAAGGACGAGGCAAGGCCGTTGTTGACTCCATGGGAAATACGGGTCATCAAGTTGTGTTAAGGAAGGTGAACCTTCTCCTTCACGTATTCACACTAAGAATTCTTTTGATGTTAAGGTCTTGATTCGATGATGTGGCATGTGATAATACGAATTTGGAGCACAAATTTGATAATGAGAATCGGATTATGGCCGGAATATAATACTAGCAATACATACTGAGCCATGGTTCCTTATCAACCGAGACAACAAATTTGGATGAACATAACGGAACTAATTTGCAACGTGGAATGAAAATAGTTTCAAATAGCCTTCCTTTTAATGATTATGTCCATAGCTCAATGATCCTTCCGAGGGGTTCAAGGTATGGCGTTCCGCCAAAGTAAACGTTGGTCGATATGGCGGATGAAGACGATCAAGATGATGCAAACAAATTGGAAGCTTTAAAGACCAAGTTAGGCAACTCTTTATCCGCTCGATTGTCCTTCACTCAGTGATTCGTCGGTTATGAACGCCTGGGGCAATTGTGGTGGAGGATCCTGGGCGATATTCCACAGAGGATACATCGGACCATCGGGAGGATACTCAAGCACGCGTGCAAAACAAAAACATAACAATGTCCTTGAAAATCCTCAGAAATAAACGTCCATCATTTCGATTGAGATTTTAAGTTATTTCATGTTGTTTTTTTATATGGTACTCTTTTTCCTATCAAAGGTTTTTCCCAACGGGTTTTACTTTGGTAGATTTTAACGAGACCCATTTTTTAAAAAAGCTAGTTGCTGGCTTGTAAGCGATGCACTATATTTTTCTTTTATTAACATTTCTTTGCATTTATTAAAAAAAACGACTTTAAATCTGCTAAGAAATTCAAACCAATATTAATAATATATTTTCTAAATGGACTAGATCATTTAAGAGTATATAATTTTTTAAGAGTATATAATTTGACTCTAACAATGCAAATTTTTTTGAATCAAAGATTTATCCATTTAAAAAAAAACTATTTTACTATTCTATCTTTTTGACTCTTATGTCCTATCAATGCAAAGAGTCCATACACTTTTCGGGAAGATAAGTTTATTTTTGCAATGCTCGTATTTGCGGCAAAAATCACTTCAAATATCATTAAATTCCTACAAAATGGGCAAAACGTAATACATTTTCCACAAAAAGCGAATATATACAATTTCATATGAGTTATTGCATGTTTAATAACGATAATAGCCCGAATTAAACCCCGAAATACATGCAAAACTCACACTAATCAAACAACAACAATAATAACACTTTGTTGTTTTTAACTTGTAATAATTTTAAGGACAATTGACAGAAATACCCATCTTTTTAAGTCAATATCAGCCTTTTATGCTTTTCGGTACAATTTTACCTAAATTTATGCTCCCGCCCTTTTGTTTTACACAACAATACGCTCCAGCGGACATTTTTACGCTTTGTTTCAACATTGTTTCTAACATGTTTTAACAACCAAGAAACAATATAGAAACAAACCAGAAACAATATGGAAACACCATATGAGCAAAAAAAAAAAGTTAAAAATAGTTAAAATTTTGTATTTAAACATCAAGAAACTTCATGGAAACAACAAAGAAACATCGGAACAACATTAAAAGAATATGAAAACAACCGGAAATAACGTAAAAAAATATTTAAAACACCACATGAATAAAAAGAGCTTAAAAATAGGTAAAAATATATTTATACATTGAACACTACATGAAAACAACAAAAAAAATTATTAGAACAACATTAAAAATATTATAGAATAACACCGAAACAATAGAAACAATGTACAAAATAGTATGTGAAGAAAAAACAGCATAAAAATAGGTTAAAGTTGTTTTGAAACATCGAAACAACATATAAAACAACAAAGAAACAAATTTAAACAATATCGAAACAACTTATATAACATGTAAAACAATGCAGGAAAAAAACGAAAAAAAATAAAAATAATCAAAAAATATGCAGGAGCGTAAAAAAATATTAGGTACAAAAGTAAAAAAATTAGGTACAAAAGTAATAGGAGCGTATTGTGTGGCATGGGACCAAAATCAGCATATTCCACGTTATTTCCCCTAATTTTAACTTCAGCTTGGCCCATCGAAGTGCTACCCCATGCCTAATTTCAATTGACTACACGAATCTTTATATCTCTGGTATTTGGATGTAATCAACAATGCCCATTTTGAAGGGAAAAAAAGGTGTTAAGACAAAATTTAATTTGCATGCAAAGGGCAAGGTCGGACCTTTTCTTTTTGATAAGTTAACAATTTAATAAAATGATCAACCAACAAGTTATTACAATTAAACTCTGAATGTGATTGACTGGATTTGATTAAGTTATATTCCGATACATATTACCTTCTGCAAATCATACAAATACAACTGCTATTGGACTCCTAACAGAATGCTTGGCAGAATTCCATCTTATAAATCCTTGAGATGAAATGTTCGCTCCGGTCGCCGCTGACCCGGTGAATGTCACATTGTACACCAATTTCTGTCCCAGCTTTGAGAAACTGAGTTTAGCAGGATTCACCGTCACATTAACGCCCGGCAGGAGAAACGATCTCCACATTGTACGATTCGTTAGGCTCACCAACATTAGTAACCGTCCTTGTATAAGTCTGAGGACCCGATCCAAGCACAATGGAAAATGAAGGATAGTTTAGTTGTGCTTCAGGAATGCTCGTCGAGCAATTCACACTGCGTTGAGCGATGGTGCCGACCTGCTGGCTGGTGTAATTCAAGCCACACAAGTAAGGGATATATTCATCAGGCTGGATATCGTAAACTAGCCCTGGATCATTTGCCGAGAAGGATTGACATGGCCTGAACCGGTAGCAAATATATTAGCAGGAGCGAATTAGTTCCATCCTCAATCGGTTTACCCCCAAGGTTTACCTGATCGGCAGTGATCACAATGGCGGACTTGATGGCGGCTGGTGACCAATCAGGATGCGCACTTTTGAGCAGTGCCGCGACGCCACTGAGATGGGGGCACGACATTGAGGTTCCAGAGATCATGTTGAAATTAGACGCGGTGTTGGTTTTATTTTCAACAGAGACATACCAAGCCGCAAGAATGTTAACACCAGGGCCGATAATATCAGGCTTGAGAATTCCAGGGCTTTCAAAGTTAGGACCCCTGGAGGAGAATCCAGCAACAACTGGAGCACGATCATCCCCTATTACGGTTCTTTTAAACAGGATTGTGGCCGTAGGTCGGAAGTTGAGTTTAGATAGGCTTTTAGCTTGAGGCCGTCAGAATAACTGATGTGGGCTGCCGGAAGTACATGGGCCTCTGCCAATGTGGTGTTCCCTAGACCTTGATTACTAATTAGAATCATGGCGGCGGCTCCAGCATCCTTTACGAATTGTCCTTTGGCAATTCTGGAGGTAACTCCTCCAACTTCACATAGCACTATCTTTCCTGTAACATTAAATTCGATTACATTATCACAATTTGGGGTATAATTTCCACCAGCACTAATTGCAAATCCGACTTGACGAGTTCCAACTGCGTGGATGGGAAATCCTTAGGCTGAAAAGCTGATTCACCGTCGAATTCCAGGTTATTTCCGAGCACCACGGTAGCTCTTATTTTTCTGTCAATTGTACTAGCGCCTACAGTCAGCATCCAGGGCGCTTCATTCGACAGAGTCTTATTGTATGGACCATCGTTTCCAGCTGCCGCGCTGACGAAAATACCCTTTTGAGTCGCCCTATAGGCACCTATCGTAATACCATCTTGGTAAAACGCGAACGAACTGGAACCAAGGGATAGCGAAAGTATATCCACGCCGTCCTCAATGGCAGCATCGATAGCCGCGACTATTTCACTCTCCAAGCAACCATTCCGGGTGCATACTCTGTAAATGGCTAAGTGTGCATGAGGCGCAGTGCCAACAGCCGTGCCGTTGGCGTTGCCGAAAATACTCGCGCCTTTGACGAAATTTCCAGCAGCTATGCCCGCAGTGTGCGTGCCGTGCCCATCGTCATCCGAAGGGGTCCCATCGTTAGCCAGACTGTTGAAGTGTCTCGTCCCGATCAGCTTGTTGTTACACGCGCTGGAATTGAACTCGCACTTCCCTTTCCATTTCGCGGGCGGGGGTGGGACCCCTTCGTCGTTGAAGGACGGGTGGCTGGGTGTGATTCCGGTGTCTACAACTCCAATAATGACACCCTTTCCGTAATTGGAAATATTCCAGAAACCCGAATTAAGGTTCAATCCCAAGAAGTTGGGAGAATGTGTTGTGTGTAATTGGTAAACTCGTTCTGGCCGTGCTGAGATGAATCCTTTCTTCTGTTGCATAGATTTTAAATGTTCTGGTGATAATTTTGCAGCGAAACCAGAAAACGCGTGGCGATAGCGATATAATATGCGTGGCGAGGGCTCACCTGTTGAGGATACTTCGTTTGTATTCGGCAGAAATGAGTTGTACCAGCTATCCGCATCGTCGGGTTGTACGTCAACATGGACAATGTATGTCTCAAGATTTTTGGCTTTCAGAAATGGCTGAAAATTGAGTATGCAGATGAGGGCTAGAAAGAAATTGAAACCCATTTTGCTGGAAAATGTTTTGATTGTGAGCAAAAATGAAACTGGTTGGAAAAGATTTTATAGTGCCCTGGTAAGGTTATCAAAGTTTACCTCTACTGTTGCAAAAATCTATAAATCCTATTAAAATTCTGTGATAATATAAAGATATTATTCATTTACCCTTAATTCAGAGTATCCTTTATAGATTATTTGTATCATCTGATTCAATGATACGTTTGTAACTATATGACCATTGACACTTATGAATTATGATTTAATTATGATATGGTTAATCGCGATTAAATTCATTCATGTTACTATAGGTGTGTATTGACTGATAAATACCTTAATTACGCCTGCATTAACGCAAGATTGTAGTAAATCAAGTTTGAAATTGAATTTATGTTATCCTTACATGTTAATTTGCAGTTTTATAAGATATATATGATTATTACACGAGTAATGATCCGTGTTTTTAAGAGGAAAATTATATCTCAGATCCTTTAAATAACTTTTGAGAAATAAAAATAAAATAGCCTTTAAATTATAAAAAAGAAGAATATCCTTTCAAAAAAGAGAGAGAGAGAGAGAGAGAGAGAGAGAGAGAGAGAGAGAGAGAGAGAAGAAGAAAAATCACGGATCAAATCAAACAAATGAATTAAATCGTCATAAATTAGTTTGATTCACTAGTTCTCCCATTTACAAATCTAAATTTATCTTCTTATAATTAATTATTATGCCCATTTTCTTCAATTTCATATTAAAAGGAGAAAAAAATAGTATATCAGTCAGAAAAACTATACATATATAAGTACTATGTATACATGAGTAATAATAGGTGAATAATGGGATTCAGATGTAGCTCGTGTGATCAAAGGGTGTGTTTCCGGGTGAGCAGACCCGAGTTTCGATATGAAAGTTATCATATTAATTTTGAAACATATATCAAGCCTCAATTGTGAGTTTTAGTAAATCAAGCGCCGGGTCATTGGTGTTGCCAAGCTTTAACAAAATTTATGTATTTTGTCATTCACATCGTCTAAGCTAATGACCACTTAATCAAGCCATCATTATTCATTACCAGTTGCCCTTAGACATCTCTTAGGCGTTTCCTTCTTGATCAATGTGGGGGCAAATTTTTTAAAAACTCAATTAATATATATTTTTAAAAAAAAAAAAAAAAATTTTAGTATCAAATATTTATTTTTTATTGATAGCCCCAAAATTAATTAAAGTAGATATATGTCTAACTTCGCCCCTGCTTTGCAACAAGGGTAGTCTGAGAAAAGAGAAGAATAAGTTCTTCCGTGTGAACAATCTGAGAAGCAATCATTATTTACTATTAACATTTTCTTAAACTAAAAATGACGCTCAAACAATCTAATATAATGTAAATTCATGTTTCCAAGACACTACAAACATGGGTGGTCCGTGTTTTTGGGCACGACCGTGCGTTCTCGAGGCCTGATCTTGGTTTGTTCAGCAGGACGCACGGTCTGTCCGTGTGGATGGGCACGACTCATGCATCCTCTGCGACTCTCAACGGGTTATGCGTCGGATTGTGTTTTTTCGATTTCTTTTCCTTTTTTCTTTTCCTGAGGTACTCTTTTTCCTACCAAAGGTTTTCCCACAAGGGTGGGTTTTACCTTAGTAGGTTTTAATGAGGCCCCATTCGTCTTGCCAACAGGTCGGCATGTGACTTGGGTTCATCGAATTTTTGTCTATTCCTTTCTCTTGTTTTTCGTTATTCTTAATTTGTTTGGCTTTAGAAACAACATTTTCCTATTTGATTTTATATATATTCGAATTTAATGAAAAAGACACTACAAACATGGTACCTTTAATCCCTTCATAAAGTATGGCACTTGTAAGATTGTCATTCAAATAAAACGACAATAGGACTTCTAACAGAGTGCCTAGATGAATTCCATGTAAGAAATCCTTGATCAACTGTATTACTAGTCGCGGTTGCCAATCTACTAAACGTTACTTGGTATGTCAATTTCTGGTTAAGCCCCGTAAACCGGAGAGTACTGGGCTCAACCCTCATGTCAACACCCGGCAATCCAGCGATCACAGCAGCGTAAACCGAGTTCGTCTCGCCGACATTGGTAACTGTCCTGTTATATGTCGAGAAATATTTCCAATAACAACCGTAAACGAAGGATAATTCAACTCGGCCGGATATGCTTGAAATTTCCGAGCATCTGACAGGACGGTTCACGATTATCCCCACTTGTTGGTCTGTGTAATTCAATCCACAAAGATAAGGCAAGTAATCTTGCGAATGGATGTCGTAAACCAGCCCTGGATCCGTAGCCTTTAAGATGTTGACGTGGCCAGAACCCATGCCGAAAAAATTAGCAGGCCTTTGAGTCTGATCTTCGATTCGATTTCCAGCAAGGTTCACCTGATCGGCCGTGGTCATGATGGCGGATTTAATAGCGGCCGGTGACCAATCAGGGTGGTGCGTTTTTCAGCAACGCTGCGATACCGCTAAGGTGAGGACAAGACATTGAGGTTCCGGATATGATGTTGAAATTGGAATTCGTGTTGGTGTTGTTCTCGACTGAGACGTGCCAGGCTGCTAGGATGTTTTGTCCAGGGCCGATAATGTCGGGTTTTAGGATTCCAGGGCTGGGCAAATTCGGACCCCTGGCAGAAAAAGATCGACCGCTGGTGCACGATCGTCTCCAATTATAGTTCCTTTAAACGAAATCGTGGCCGTTGGGGATGTTGTTGAATTCAAATAGGCTTTGATTCTCAATCCATCAGCATAGCTGAGATGTGTAGCTGGAAGAACATGAGAATCAGAATCTGTGCTATAGCCTTGAGGGAGCTGATTGATTAATATCATGGCGGCCCCACCGCGTCTCTCACCGCTTGGCCTTTCGCGATTCTTCCTATACCTCCTCCTATTTCGCACAACACGATTTTCCCCTGCACGTCAGCGTTGCTCAACGATGCCGGCGTGCAAAATTCGGCATTAGTATTGCTAGAATTGATTCCAGGATAAACAAGTGGTAACAGAGTGGTTGGAAAACGGCAGGCTGGAAGGTCGATTCTCCGTCTAATTCTTCGTTATTTCCCAGCACCGTTGTCGCCCTTATTTTCCTGTCGATCGTGCTAGCCCGACAGTGAGCATCCACGGAGCACCGTTTTCAATAGTACCAAGAGACGGACCTCTATTTCCAGCTGCGGCGCTCACGAAAATGCCCCTTTCGACTGCACTAAACGCCCCGACAGCAATGTTATCGCTATGAAAGTTCCTGTAAGGCCCCCCGAGGGAGAGTGAAATTACATCCACGCCATCGTCGATGGCGTGGTCCATCGCGGCCAGAATATCACTTTCCGAGCAGTCAATATTACAAACCTTATAGCTAGCTACATGAGCAAGTGGCGCAATTCCAGCCGCAGTTCCATTAGCATTACCATAAACATTGGCACCTCTCACGAAATTCCCAGCAGCAGTGCTCGCCGTGTGTGTCCCATGTCCGTTTTCGTCAACGCCGTCCCGTTGCCTATCGTGTAATATCTCGCCCCGATGAGCTTATTATTACACGCCGTGGTGGAGTTGAACTGGCAAATCCCCTTCCACTTGGCAGGCGGCGGAGGCATACCTTCGTCGCTAAACGACGGGTGATCGGGTGTTACGCCGCTATCCAACACCCCGATGATCACGCCTCTACCGTAATTGGAATCCCTCCAAAATCCCCTGTTTTGGTTTAGGCCTAAGAAATTGGGAGAATGGGTTGTGTGGAGAGGGAGTATTTTTTGGGGCCGGGCCGAGACGAAACCGGGTTTATTTTCCATTGCTTTCACTTGTTCCGGTGACAATCTGGCGGCGAAGCCTTTGAAAACGTTGTGGTAGGAGTAGATTATGCGTGGTTCGTTGTCGGCCGATGAGGTGGATAAGGTGGATGGCAAAAATGTTTGATACCAGCCTTGTAAATCGTCCATAAGACTACTTAGAGTTAAGCTGGAAGGTAACTCAACATGGACTATATATGTTTGTAAATTGTTGTCTGCTGATCTTGCAATTGTATGGAAATTGAGTAGACATGCTAGTAATGTTAGAAAGAACATGTAATAACCCATGATTGAATTGATGATTTAATGTTTAGAGGAATTGAAACTTGGAAGAGTAGGAAATGACTAGGTACTATATATAGTATATAGTCCACGCGGTTGTCATTCAATTTGGGTAATGCAATTATGCGTTTCATATTTATTTTATTTTATTTTGTATTTCATTTTTAAATATATTACTAATTCAATATGTGTTAGTATTTCATTGAATATGAGTTATGATTAATATTATCATCAATTCAAATAATAAAATATAAACTAGAACGAAAATTCAAAACCAACTTGGGCATGGGCCGGGGTGCAGGAAAAAATCAACTGGGATTTTAATCATTGGACTATGGGGTCAAGTTGACTAAGACTTTTCTATGTAGCAAAAAACCTAATGGTTCTCGATGAAGTACGTAGCTGGAAAACAGAGACATGGTCAATCAGAATTGAATGAAAATTTAATGCCATAAAAAAATAAAAATAAGTAATAGGCAACATGAATTTTCAAGAAAGACGAAAACAAGGCCTGGTCCGGGTGAAAGGGAATGGAAAAGAGAAAATTATACAAAAGCAAAAGAAAAAGAAGCGGAGACCGTATAGACTATAGTTTCACTTCACGAATATACTCCCAAAATTCTCAAGTTGGATTAATTTTATGTTGCATCAACTATCTTATATACATATACACTTGACTTGTGTAAAATCAATTTGAACAGCAAGAAGGATTATTTAAAAAAAAAAATTATTGTTTTTAAAAAAAAATCATATAGAGGTGTTCATGGTGGGTTGCGGATCGAAATGAATTAAAAATTCAGTTTATTTTAATGTTTTTTAAAAGAAAATCATATGGAGGCGATAAATAAAATTTAGTTACATACTGAAAATGAATCTATTCGCTATTTAATTTTGATTTTTACAAAAATTATCTATCTGGTTCAGTTTTAATTTTTAATCTCAATTTACTGAAATTGTAGTGCATACCGAATCGAGCTGGCAAAAGCTCGGGCCGGGTCGATATTTAATTTTGATTTTTACAAAAATTCTCTAGGGGAAATTACAAAAAGTACCCACTTTCCGGTAAAAATACCAAAAATTACGCTCCTATCAATTTTGTACTCATGATATTTTTTTTTTTTTTCGCTCTTGCATATGTTTTGGTTATTTTATGCTTTTTTCTCGTTTTGTTTTGTTCATGTATTGCTTTATATGTTATATATGTTGTTTCAATATTGTTTAAATTTGTTTCTTCGATGTTTCAAAACAACTTTTACCTATTTTTTATGATGTTTTTTGTTTATGTATTATTTTGTACATTGTTTCTAATGTTTATGTCTTGTTCTATAATATTTTAATGTTGTTTTAATAATTTTTGTTGTTGTTTCTATGTAGTTTTCAATGTGTAAATACAATTTTTACCTATTTTTAAGTTTATTTTATTCATGTGGTGTTTTTAATAATTTTTACGTTATTTCTGGGTTGTTTTCATACCGTTTTTAATATTGTTATAATTTTCTTCGTTGTTTTCACGTAGTTTTCAATGTTTAAATACAATTTATACCAATTTTTAAGCTCTTTTTACTCATATGGTATTTTCTATATTGTTTCTTGGTTGTTTCCATATTTTTGATGTTTTTATACATTGGATCGAAAAGTGATTTGTGTTTTTTTCTTCATGTTGTTTCTATATTATTTTCAATTTGTTTGGTTTTAATATGTGTTGTTTATGTGTATATTTCTTGATTTTTTTTATAAGATTTCGAGTATAAAATGGATTATTTAAGTGAAATTTTATTAGAAGACAAATGCTTGAAACATGTTCGAAACAATCTTGAAACAACAATGTAAAAAGGTACGAAAAATTCGGTAGGAGTGTAAATTTGTCCAAAAAAGAGAGGGAGTGTAAAATTGTCCAATAAACTAACGGAAAGTGTAAAAATCTGTCATTTTTTTCGGAAAGTTGGGCAATTGTGTACATATCCCAATTCTCTATCTGGTTCAGTTTTAATTTTTTAATTTTGATTTACTGAAATTGTAGTGCATATCGAATATAGCTGGCAAAAGCTCGGGAAGGGATCAGGTCAATGCACAAAATTGGGCCGAGCCAAACCTATAAAAAACATAGCCCAGTCCGCTTGGGCGGCCCATGGGCCGGGGCCGTGCCAAAAATTGCCAGCTCGAATATTAAAGTATTGTTTCATTAATTCTGTTTGTATGTACTATATCTACATGCTATCTGTCATTATTTTTTATATTATATTAAATTATTTTACTTACCAAAAAATATAAACATACGTGCAAAATATAATTGTAATTTTAATATTCTAACTTTTATATATTTTTTATTGTTTTCAAATAAAATCTCCAAAACAAACCAAAATACTACAACAATTACTCGATTATAATTACCAAAATAAATTGTTAATTTGATTCAATATTCAGTATATATTGCAATGAACACCAAATTTTTGTTCTGGATACCAAATGAAAAATTGATGGAATGAGTTTTCTGAATTGCAAAATATTTTGATAGGTGTTTTTGATATAAAATATTTATTCAAAAAAAGTTTAAAGTAATTTCCACAAAAATATTAGGAGAAGTATGAGCCTAAGCTAACTCAGCTTGCATTTGATAATTTACAAACCTAGTCATTGTCATGGGACCATAAAGTGACATTTTAAGCTCAACGAAATGAATTAAATAAATTAATGACCGGAAAAATGATATCCTTACAAAAGAAGTCTTCTTACACTATGACTTAATCTTTCTATATTCTGAGGAAGCTGCCAAGATGGAATACATATATACTGGAAAAAGAAAATGGTATAAAAGAGTGTCGAATTGACTATTCCACGCAATATAATTGCCTTTCTTTTTCTCTATGCATGGTAGGTAGGGACATAATATTTTAATGGACGCGTTTGAGTTTTGTGACAGCCCAAAAAAGGCTTTTTGTATTCGCCATACCATTTAATTTATCTTGTTTGCCAATTATGTTTAATGTCCATGATAATTGATAACTCCCAGCCCATGAATTAATCAGCTACTCATTTGATAGTAGATTTCACCCACCACATATTATCAGTATTCTAAAACTAACGTTAGTCGGGTAATGAGGAGAGGCACAGCCCAGATTTAGCGGACCAAAGCGGGGCATACCGAAAAAAAAAAAAAAAGCTAAACAAGAGGAAAGATAACGCCTGTGAGGCGGAAACTTTTAGAACAATGCATATTATTTTATAATCCACTGATTTTCTTATTTAGTAATTATCAATTATGCACTTCAATATTATCCTTTTGTATACAGGACAGGGGCATTTGACATATTATATATCCTACATAATCCTTGATTCCAAATAGTGAATTGTAATTAAGGTTTTGCACGAGACTAGAGATTATTGAAATCGAACCGATATCCGGACCAAAAATATCCATTGATTTTGTTACTTTAATCCCCCACCGGACTGTCCTGAAATATTTATGGTACGATTCTGGAGATTTGTCAAATTTCTGCATCAAGAACCGTACTGAACCGTTCCGAACCGAGGATCCGAATCTAGAACCGATTTTAAAGCGATCTTTTTATATATACATATACACTATTTCTTTTTATTTCTACTTTTATATTGAATTGACTACACATTATTTGAAATTAATTTAATATAAACATATTTCTAAAAGAAACATAATACTACAATTGATATGAATTTTTAATAACTTTAATTTTAATTACTAAAAAATATTTTAATATTAATAATAGAATAAATTGTTTGAAATTAGAATTAGTTAAATAATTAGAACTGCATCTAAAATAGAACATATTCTAAACAAGTAATAATACCACATAGTAACAATATGGCCATTTAAGTAAAATCATATTTTGATCTTTTACCACATCAAATAAATTATAAATATAATTTTATTAATTATATTAAGTTTTTAACTATGAGATATTGAGATCGTAAACTTATACAAAAAAAATTTCATATTAATTCATCAAAATTATTAACTAATTATATTTATTATATATAAAAAGATAAGAGCAATGGCCTAAGATAATAATATTATTGTATTATAGAAATTATTAAATTTATGGTTTTAGAATTTAAGATTGTATGACCTATTATAATTTTAATATCTATTTTAAGACTACACTTAAAAAAATAAAAATATATTCGTTTGGTTTATATTAAATTTTTTTTCGATTATGTGTGTTTTAGTTAATTATGACTAATATCCGAATCTTCGTCTCAAATTGTATCGAACTTTTGGTATGATTCAGGATGAAGATTTTTTTTCTCTGGTTTGATTCTGGAGATATTTTTTTAATCTCTGAACTTCGAGACTGTTCTGGAGATTTTTTTGCAACTTTAATCCCAAATAAGTGTAACTCATTTTACTATTTCAAGATCAAAATTGCACCAAAATCAAAACTTATAGGACCAAAATTGCTAAATAGTATACTTAGAGGATCAAATATTCCAACTTTTTATACTTACGGGACCAAAATTACTACACACAATTAATATTTACATGACAAAATATGTCACTTCCTTATTTACGGACAGGTCCAAACCGTAATTAAGCCAATGTATCATTGATAGACAAGAAAGGTACAATTAATACATTTATTTGAAAGCATGTAAGTCAATTAACTCAGCTTTCTGCAACCAGAATAACAAGTTCAGGAACTAGCAAATTTTCATGGGAACCGCAACAAGTGGCTCAGCTTTTTGCAGGACTACTCCAAATCTATCAGTCATGTCCATTTCCTCCGGGGCCATACCATTTGGCAGAGTCCAATCAAAGTCGTGAACAAGAGTCGCTAATATCAAGCTCACCATTCTCACAGCAAGATTCAGACCAGGACAAATGCGCCTTCCAGCGCTAAACGGTATAAATGACAAATCCCTCCCCCTGAAATCAAGTATTTCCGAATTCAGAAACCTTTCGGGTTTGAAAACCGTCGGGTCCTCCCAGCGTGTTGTGGGACCATGTGTTGATCAAAACTTGTGTGTGTTTTGGAATTGTGTAGCCACAGATTTCTACGTCCTCCTCGGCACGACGGGGTAGGAGGAAAGGTGCTATGGGGTGGAGTCTCATGGTTTCTTTTATAACTGCGGTTAGATATGGGAGTCCGAGGATGTCTTGTTCTTGGACTGTTTTTCCAGGTGTGATTTTCGCGGACAGTTCTTGTTTTGTTTTGGAGAGTATGGTTGGATTGTGAAGGAGTTCTGACATTGCCCATTCCACGGTTGTGGTTGTTGTGTCTGTGCCTCCAATGAACATTTCCTAACAGATGCATAATCACAAAGATTAAGAAAGTGAAAAATTACGACGATGATGGTAGATGATTTGATAGTTTTTCTTAGTGTACTTGTTGATTTGAAAAATAATAGAGTAAATAGTTTGATTTAAAAAATGAGAGTTAAGTGAAAACTGAATTATTTGAAGGGAACACTTTTTGGTATCCTAACTTGTACAATTTTGAGATTTAATCCCCTCACCTTTAAATTTTAGTTCCACATCTTTTAAAAATTTGGACATTTAGTCCTATTTTGACTGAAATTGTATAATTTTATCATAAATTTCTAACTCTAACGGGTCAAGTGCAAACATGTCAAAAAAATTAGTAATTTTGGTGATTTAATGTAATAATTACCACCAAAATGATAGAATTCACAAATTTTGTGGGAAATATTAGTGATTTGACATGTCGATTTTTGTGTCAAATCACCAAAATTTCAAAACACATTTGCACCCATCAATACTCCTAGTTAGCAATTATGTTAATTAAATTACTTAATTCCAGTCAAAATCGGACTAAATATCCAAATATTTGAAAGACATTGAATCAAAACTTAAAAATGACTATTTAGAGGACTAAATCTTCAAGCAGTCCAAGTTATACGCCCGAAAATACTAATTTTCCTTATTTGAATATGTTTATAGATGACTACACGATCATTGAGAAATCTGAATTGAAAATGAAAGGGAGGAAATGAAAGGGAGGAAAACTTTTCACAAGCAATCATTGCGTAATTTATTGTGTTTGTTTCATTCTTATTCTGTCTTTTCCATTGAAAAAATGCATGAGCTACTTGGTCGAGCCTGCTGCATATGGCTTACCTTGCTAGTGTGGTTTACCTGACTAACGTGGTTTGCTTAGTAATGGTTTACCTTTTAAAAAAAAAAAAGAAAAAGAAAAAACGCATGAGCTAGAAAATTTTACCATCAGCAAAAGTTTGACATCTAGACGATCAAGTCTGTCAGGGCCATCTTCTTCAGTATAACCAAGAAGAACATCCAAGAGATCTCCACACCCATTCGATCCATAAACCCTTCGTCTCAACCGTTGATCAATCATGTCATCAATCAGTTGATGCAATCTATCATACGACACCTTGACTTCACGCCTAATACCCTGTGGATCAAACGCCTTTCAGAAAAGGAAAATAATCGGCAACATTAGGCTTCCCCACCAGCACCATTATATTCGCACTAAGCCTTTGTAGCTCTTTCATGACACCCGACTTCGGGTCCACCATGTCAACAGAAAATATCGAGTTCGACAACAAACTAACCGCCGTACCAAACACCAACCTCCCAATCAACAACGCGCCCTCGATAGTAACACGCCCGACCATATCCCTCACCATCCGATTGCGCACTTCCCGCAACGCGTCTAATCTGTGAGCAGTGAAAATTTGCGTGTTACATATTTTCCGAAGCTTTTTCCAATGTGGGACGGGCGGCAACCAGGGCAGGGCGAGATGGAAGCCCGTTTCGGCCGTGACGGCGTGTGGGATGGGCCTGCCTAAGAATGACTGATCGTTTTTTAGAAGGATTAGCTTTGCGGTTTCGGCGGAAGAAGCGACGACGATGTTTGTGAGCCCGAGTTTAAGTGTCATGAGAGGGCCGTGTTTGTTGGCGAGCTTGGCTATGGTTTCGTGGGGTCGGTTTCCGAGGGTGAGGAAGTTACCAATGAGAGGGAGGCCATTAGGTCCAGGGGGAAGCTTTTTCTTTTCGGGAGAATTTTTAGAGTGATTACTCTTTTCTACCCAATAAGATAAAAAACTTCTTTTCTACGCAAATTGACCAAATTATCCCTCCTTTAAGTTGTTATTTTTGAATTTTGAAATTTAAATCATTATTATACCATTCAAAACCGTATAAGAAACCGTATAAAAACAAAAAACAAATAAGAAACCAAACCCATCCCCATTTCGTGCCCCAACAGTCAAAACAAAAGGAAGAAAAAAAGGAACCCATTTCGTGCGACTACAAGAAGAAGAAGAAGAAGTACCAACCCCCATTTTGTGCCCAATAAGAGAAGAACATGGACTCAATCGTGCCGCCGATCGCCGACCGCCTCCACCTCCACCTCCGCCTTGCCGTCGTCGCCTCCGCCTCCACCTCCACCTCCACCTCCTTTCCACCGCTTCGCCGCATGGCAAATTTATTATTTTTAATATGTAATATATTTTTTGAATATATAATATAATATAATATAATTTGTATCTATTAATATTATATCTAGTATTTATAAATTGAAAATAACAACTTTTATAAAGAATATTTTATAAATATATATATTTTTATTTTTTAATTTTTCGTATTTAATTTTTTTTAATTCGGTCAGACAGTCACCCCTGTCCGTCCCGTTCTAGGGACGAGGTGGAGTGCGGGTCTTTAGATACCGAGTTACGACAGGGTAATCAACACGATTCGATTAGCTCTAAGAAATATATTTTGAGATTGAATCGATTAGAATGGTCGATCATAATTAACTTGACTCATCATAACCGACCTAAAACTGGTTGAATCTACTAAAATTGATTTTATATTCATTATTTTTTTTAAAATAAAGGAATTAAATTCTTGAACTTGTTATTTCGTTACATTTATTTATTTTTTTACCGAAACGATAGAAATATATTCATTACTCAAATAAACTTACACGCTAATCCAAGCAAATGGCCACCTTGAACATACATACATTGATACATGTCAAGGGAGAACTCCGCACTGAGAGGTAAAACCACCGTAATTCGAGGGAGCAAAACAAAAACTACTAAAAACAAATAAAAACTAAGAACTCCAAAGGAAACTAAACCACCTCCGAAAGGAGGACTAAGGCACTCATGGGATACTACCCAACTCGAACAAACCAGGGCACGAGCTACTACACGCACCGCAAGCCTCGAAATTACCGCCGCCTACGAGTTTCGCAAATCAACCTAGGTAAAAAAAAAAAAAAAAGAAAAAAAAAACGAAAAAAAAAAAAGGAAAAGAAAAATGCCTCTCCCTCACCCGATCTTCAACCGGTTGCCATCACCTACCCGGCTCCAACTCTTCTCTTTGTATCTCCGACCTTCGACTTGCCTCCACTCTCGATCGGAAAAACCGATCACCTCCGGATAACATAAGGGATATACCTTCATTGGCTCCATCATGAAACATGGTTGGGCGGGGAGGGGATAAGGGAAAGGAGGAGGAGGAGAGGGAGGGGAAGGGGGCGGCTGGGATGGGGAGGGAGGGGGAAGGGTTAAAAGTTTTAGGGTTTTTAGAGAGTGGGAGGAGAAAAGAGAGGTAGTGAGAGAAAGGTGCAAATAAGCATATATTTCGTTACATTTATGGTTACTTGAATTTTGGGCTAAGTTATACATGTTTAAGTTTACTATTAATTTATATACTTTTCATCTTTAAAATATATTACATAGTGTTTAATGTATTACATTATTATATTTCTACACAATAGAATACCAAATACAACTAAGTTTCATTAAACCGACTGGACCGGCGGTTGAACAGAACCAAGCTGCTAATGCGCATCAGTAGCAATATTAGTATGCTCATCGATCTAGTTTTAAAATATTAAGTGTGATTGTGTTTGATTTTATTTTGGAAATAGTTGATTTAGAGTATTATAGTTTTAGAAATTGTTTATTTGTGGGGGTCCAAGCACTTTTTTACTATGTTTAGTGGTGTCATATCATCATTTAATATTGTAAGTGTTTTTTTTTTTAGTATTTGTTGTGTTGTTTTCATATTAATGTGAAAATTAGATATAAACACTACAACATAAATGATATTAGGTAACACTCAAAAAATGTTACCTAATGACCATAAAATGTTACTATAGACAATAGGTAGCACTTTTATGGTGTTGCACTTGCATGTGCTACATATAGTCTAAGGTAGCACTTTTATTAGCTTTTAGTAACGCTTTTTATAAGTGTTACATTAAGTTTTCTATTGGTAACACTTTGAAACAATATTTCTAAAGTGTTACATATGAATCTTATGTAACACTTTTTATATTTGTAACATTTCAAAAAAAAAAAAAATACTTCTACAGTGTTACATATGAATCTTATGTAACACTTTTTGTGTAGCACTTCGCAGAAATACTGTTTTTTTGCCACCAAGTAGATTCGAACCCACGACATGTTATATATAGAAGTGACAATTTGACACTAAGCTAAGTTGATTTTTATTACAACTTTTGCTTTGTTTTACACACACAGACACACACACATATATATATAAATTATATTATATATATAATATATTTTATATAATAAAGATTATATTATATAATATATGTATTAAATTATATTATACACTTTGTATATATCAAATTTTATATTATATAGTATATAGTTTGAAAATCATACTATGTTATATATTAAAGACACAACAAATTAAAAATATCAAAAATATATAAAATAAATTTATCGACTGATAAATATTAAATTGGTAAAAATAAAAAAATATATAAAAATATAAAATTAATTTATCGACAGATAAAAAAATTCTAACAGTAAAAAACCTAAATAATAAAATAAATAATGAAAAAATAATTTACCGACGGAAAAAAAATCCTAAGTAATTAAAGACAACATCTATTTTCATTGGTAATTTTTTTTTTAAAAAAAGTTACAAAAAAAGTTAACGATAAAATTGGGCCCGTTAGTAAAAATTAAAAAATAAATAAATAATAATAAAATATATACATGCGCATTTTCCGTCGGTATTACGACGGAATTAATTACCTCCGTAAAAAATAAAAAAAATAAAAGCAAAACTAAAATACTTTGTAAAAAGAAAACATAAATTCAGTTAAAAAAAATAGAGTACATGATGTCTACAATTTTTAGGTTTGTAGACATCAATTAATTAAATAAATCTTTGACATGATTTAATGATAGTTATATAATTTTGTGTTACTAAAAGATAGCCTAAAAAGTATTACAATCAGTAAAATATAGTGTTGCCAAGAGTGCTTCTTAAATAAAGTGACATATATTTGCGTTACAAAAGAAATAACAAAAAAAGTGATACTTAAAAAGTGTTACTTATATAAAAATGTTACATATAAGCATTACATATTGATAAAAGTGTTACCTATTTGCATTACAAGAGAAATAAAAAAAATGATACTTTAAAAGTGTTACTTATATAAAAGTGTTACATATAAGCGTTACATATTGATAAAGTGCTACAAAAGTGTTACATAAATATTGTAATGTAAAAAGTGTTACAAACATGTGTTACATATGTGTCTTATGTAAAAGTGCTACAAAATTTGTGTTACCTAATGTCATTTATGTTTTAGTGAAATTTATTATAATGTAATAAATAAATATATATATATATATATATACTGGTGTAAATAAGAAAGTAATTAATGTAAGACAGGTAAAAACATAAATGGGATAAATGGAGGCTAATATATTCTCTGTAACATTTGAATATTTTCCAATACTCAGATGATACAACTAAGTCACCATTAATTGGAGGTACAAAACACACTTAACTATTGCTATAACTCTCACTCTACTTTTTTCTCACTAGCTATATAGTTGCTCTCTTAGGTTGCATTAGGATTAAAAGGTTTAATTTGGGATTGAAGTAGGAACTGGGGTAAAGTTTTCAAATGATTTTACATAAATTTGAAATTCACAATAATGACTAGCTAAAAAAATAATTTAGAATTGAAGTTTGAGAATCTGAAGTTTATTGTATTTGAGATTATCAAAACAAACTCAAGCGATTTGTTATTATCAATTTAAAATTCTTAGGTTAGTTTACTCATCGATTGCTCTCGAATTTCTTGCTTCTTTTGAATCGTTTGATGTCCAAATGTAATGTCTATTTATATATAATTGGCTCATTAAATTGATTGCATGATCGTAACTAATCGGTTCGGCTACCGCTAGCACATATTTTTGTTTCCCTTAAAAGAATATATCACTTTTTTTTTCTTATAGAAAAAAAAAAAGGAAAAAAAAGATAAAAAAGAATTTTTGGGGTGTGAGGGGGACCGGGGAGGCCCCCCTTATCCCTCATGATTTAGTGGTGGTGAATTTGTTAGTACAAACTTTAGTACTAATTGAAAAGATTAGGCACTAACTCTGTTAGTGATCTACTACTATTAATCTATTATATTGTTGGTGGGTTGATTAGCAACCGCAATTTGTGGGTGCATGCAATCAATCTAATTGTGTTTTATGTTGCATAATGGTGTTTAGGCCCCAGTTGGCATATTGGGTTGTTTGTTATATAATAGAAAATTATTATTAAACACATGTTGGTTATATATACAGTGGCGGAGGGAGGGGGGCCAACCTGGGCCCTGCCCCCTCCCCCCATTTTTAGAAAAAAAAAATTATAAGGTAAATTTTTTTAAATTTTTTTTTAGTTAAAATTTATATGGTTTTTTTATTAGTTTTTTATCTGGCCTATCCCGATTCCGTGTATCGGCCCACCCCGTAAATTTTTCTGGCTACGCCATTGTATATATATTAAACTGATGCAATGATTAGAATATACATATATATTTCTAAAATATATACTTATTAAAGGATATACATATATATATATACTAGTAAAGTGTACGTGCGTTGCACATATATATACCATATAATTAAAAATAAATTATTAATATGATATAATTTTATTGTATTACAATGCAAGTGAAACACAAATGAATTATTGTGGACCAAAAACTCATAAAAAATTTTAAACAAAATTGTCACAGAACTATATCTAATGTATAAATTTTATTTAATTTTATTTAAGATGTTAACGCCAAAATATATAGTAATCCCTGTGTGTATTTTAGAAATGGTTCATTAAACAATAAAGAGACTTCCATATCATCATTGGAAATCAGATAAACAAACAATTATAGTTAACTAAATTCAAGTTATATAGAGTCTTCTCTTAGTTTCTTTGGTAACTGTTATTGTCCTTATGTCATAAAAGAGTATAATTATAGTTAACTAAAGAGTAATTGTGAAGAACTCGAAAATTACAGAGAAAAAACAAGAAAAATCGGTGCAATATTACAGAGAAATAATGAACAGTGAGTTCGAAAACTAAATATGCAACAAAACTCAACTAAATATGCATTATCTTAAAACTATCTATGCAAAGATAAAAACTAATATGTATACAAAGATATCCAACTATGCAAGACGTCATAAACTATGCAACAAAATCAACTAACTATGTATTATCTAGAAACTATCTATGCATTGTGGAATAACTAAATATGTAGTACATTATGTAACATCCCATTTTTATAATTTCCAAAAGCAACATCCCATTTTCATAACTAAATATATATTATATTGAACTTATTTATGCAAAGTGTAGTATAACTACATATGCGAGACGTTATATTCAATTATGTCTTGTTTTTAAAAAAAGTGCCAACAAAATAACTAAATATGCATTATTTGATGTCTAATTATGCGAGTAGAAGAAGAACCCTAACTATTCTCAGTAAAATAAAAATATTTGGAAAGAAAACGGAGTTCCTTAAAATCCGCCACAAAATTCTAGAAGTGTCAATTTTCAAATTTATAAAATCCGTTGGGACCACTAATTTGAATTACAAAATTACAATCTTACCCTTAAAATCGTGAAAATTAGGAATTAATTAAAAAACCGAATCAATCACATCCCTTCATTTTTTAAGATCAATGGCTAAGATGAGTCAACACTGTCTCACCTAGGGAAGGTAGTCTCATTTGAACCAAATCCTATATATATATATTGACAATACAATATATGCAATCGGTTCAACTTACATCATAAAACACTACACTTATGGCATGATTGGTATGTGGGAATGGGGTAGGAATGAAATGAGCATTCCTTGTTTCATTCTCATTCACATGCTTGGTATGCTTTAGTAATGAGAATACTCATTTCCATGGGAATCCCTATTCCCAAAATTAAAGGAATGATCATTCTTCCTCTCCCCCATAGGTTTAGCTATTCTCAATCATCAAGAATGACTCAAATTTTATTTTTAATAAACTTATCTTTCTATAATGACTAAAAATGTTGGATATAATCTATATTTTCGAAAAGTAGTGTTATAAATAAAAAAATTATTTATAATTTAAATGTAAGTTATATTTAATATTTTAATAAATCATAGTCAATTGCTATCAATCTTCAATAGTTAAATCAAAATCCAGAGATTTTTAAAATTACAAAAAAACCCTTGAGGTTTGATTCTGTCTTACATTTTCCCCCTTAATAAGCAAAAAAAATATCAAAACCCCCCTGATATTTATAAAAATACTATAGTCACCCCCTTAAATTTAACACATAATCAAACCTGATGGTTTTTTTGTAATTTTAAAACATCTCTTTATTTTTTTTGTAATTAGCCCAAATATCATGGGTGTTTTTGTAATTATACCTAAAAAAATATTATATTGATAATTTTTGATATCATAGATATAAATCTATATATATATATATATATTATTTAGCACACATTAAAATAATTTTATATCAATTTACGAATAACATATTTGATAAAATTTATTTAAAAAATCTTATTTAAGAGAATTTGATACTTCAAAATTATTTTTCTCAATTACTATCATTAATTTATAATTACCAATCAAGATATTTAAATCAAGTAAAAAATCGCCATCCATTCATTTCTCCATTCCTTGTATATACCAATCATAAGAATAGTAATACTACATCATTCCATTCTAATGTTATTTCATTCCTAAATTCATTCCATTCCAACCTAATTTCATTCATTCATACCAATCATACCGTTATAGTCTAATTCATAAGCAATCGTAAACCTATAATCTTCCTACAAACAAACCCCTCATTTTTTTATAATGGAACAAAACCCATAACTAATATATATCAAGTTTACAAACATAAAATCACCTTGCATGTCCTAATAAATCTCAACAAAAACATGAAAATACACACTTAAATAATGGGTAATTCGAAACCACAACTGCATGTAAGATCTCACGCTGATAGGCCCCTCTTTATCCAAATATTTGCCTGATTATTGATATATATACATATGATTAGAGATGGCAGTGGGGCGGAAAATCCCTATTTCCCGTGGGAATTCGCCCCGAATGGGGACGGGGACGGGGACGGGGAATTTTTCTCTCCGTTAGCGGGGATGGGGCGGGAACGGGGATCATACTTCCCGCCCCGCTGGGATCCCCGCCTCATGCATTCCCCGCGGGGAACCGCATATTAAATATATAAGTATACCACCTCTGCGATGCACGGAATATAAGTTTATAAAGAAATACTTTTTTAATAATTAGTTAGTGATAAATAATTAAAATGTAAAAATAATTAAATATGTATAAAGCAATAGAGTGCCAGCAATTTTATTATAAATACTGTTGACAATAGTATGAATCTTGTTGATAATCTAAGGTGATTTTGCTTAGGAAATAATTGGGAACTCTTTCGGCCAATAAAATTGAGAGGAACTAATGTAAAATGTAAGTACTATTGAGGTTCTTTTGCTTAAAAAAAGGGGGGCGACAATATAATTGTTGACAACATGATAGCACAATATGAAAATATAGGTTAGTGTTTAGTCTGATCGTGTCGTGTTCGTGGAACGATATGTTTTCAAACACATATGTGATAATAACATATTTACCTGTTAATGATATGATAATCTGATATTTTGTATGTTTTTATTTGACACGTTATAATTCAAAAGTGTATTATCGTGTAATATCATATCATAATTTGTAATTTGCTAGCTTGATTAAACCCATCTTATCGTTATCTTGATACGAAACATGATTCAATTACATGATTTACGAAGTATATTTAAAAGTAAATAAACAAAGACTTAATAAATATTAGTGAAAAATGATATCCTTGAAACATTTCATGTTCACACCTCATCTATTGAAGAAGGTGTGTCGTGGTTACCCACCCCGCCCCCGTGTTATTTTTCTTATTTTTTAATATATTTAATGTATATTTTACATGTATATTATATAAAATATTATAGTTTTATGTATTTAATATTATATTTAACATATATAACGACAATTTTTATAAACAATATGATTTATAATACAAAATATAATATTAAAAAATCATTAATAATATAAAATAGAAGATAAAAATGTAAAAAAAAAAAAAAATCAACACGGGATGACCCGCCCCTGCCTCGCGATCCGTGGCGAATTTGGGTGATGAGATATCCGCCACATTGCCATTCCTAGCAAATCGCAACTACTTTCATATTGTCATTTAATTGGGGCCAAGAAATACATCATAAATATAAATAAATACATGACTTGGAGTCTTTTGCAAATCATGAATGACGGAAATAAATAAATAAGTACATCACCTAGCTTTATAGTCATCTTTCAGAAAAAAAAAAAGAAAAAAAAGCTTTATAGTCATTAATATCGTTTTTTGAGGAATTAATATAAATAAGGGTTAATTACAAAAGAATATGAGAATCCTCATGTTAGGATAACTACAAAAAAAATTCAAAGACTTTTGAAAATTTCAAAACACTCTTTTAGATTTTATTTTGTCTTATACCTTTTTCCACCATAAATAAAAAATATTTCAAAATTCCTTTTGATATCTATAAAAATACTACAGTTACATCCTTAAATTTAAGACAAAATCAAATCTAAGAAAGCTTTTGTAATTTTGAAATCTGTAAATTGTTTTGTAATTCGCCCAAACTTGAAGGGGTGTAATTATCCATATAAAAAATTGAAAGACGGCATTTTTAGATTTAATGTTTGGATAAAAATGCAAATGTATACCAATCATAAAATTCAAATTTCATTCTCATTAAAGTAAATTTACTTAGAGTCAATTTTATGAGTTAATATTAAATTAAAACTATTTATTCCTAACTTATTTTTCTTGCTATACATGTAGTTGGAAATTTAATTTTTTTAATTTACATGTATAAAAATATTTAATAATCATGCGGATATGATTGGCAAACTATTTTGATTAATCTCATTTAGGTAGAAATTTTTTAGTTTTTCGTTTCAATTAAACACCTAATTCTATAAATGAGCTTTATAAATACACGTGAATTACATATGGTTAAAACTTCAAACTAATATATAAATAATTGTATGCTTTTACATTGTAAAGATTAATATAAGACTAATCCATATTTGTTTTGTAAGGGCCAACTATTTTTTTTAATAAGTTGGGAGTACTGGTTAGAGAATTTCAAACAAACTGAAAGATACAGGGTTCGAACCCTGGTTAACACCCTTATAAAAGGTTAGTGATATCACTTGAGCTACAAGCTAGTGGTAAAATGACGAAACTTGTATGGGCCAACTGTAAATGACCTAAAGGCCCCAACAAAAGTTCAATTCATAGGCCTATCAGTCCATGGCTCGAGGGATAAAAAAGTAGGATGAAAATGAAAAATAAAAATCAGATCTGACAGTTGTAGCCCTAAAATGCAAATCTTCCCCCATAGCTTCGAGATCTTTCTTTCAGCACAAAGTTCTAGGGACTCCTCCTTCTCGCCGCTGCTTCATGATTAAGAAAAGCCTATCTGATGCACGAATAGAGAAAGATGATGTAAGATCGGGGATCAATGGAACGTAGGAAACCTCCAATCAAAAATGCGGAAATTGATATTTTCCGGTAGATGACTTCTTCGGTAATGCTTATTTTCGTTTTTATTTTTCACTTAAATTCTTTGGATATGTTTGAGCATTACGGGATTTAGGTTTATAATTTGTTTCTAAATGATCTTCATCTATTTACAGTTTCAGGATTTTCTGATGACTAAGATACATGGTAAATAATTTTTTTCCCTTGATGGATGTTTATTTGGATCGTTAAGATCAATATTTTTTCTTAAATAAATGGATTAAACTTTTTAGAAAAAAGTTATTTGTGACCTTAAAGATTTGTATTTCGGTTAAAAACTTTCAGATCTCCGATTCCCCAACACCAAAAAAAGATTTTAAATGTTCAATTTTTTTCCGCCATATGTGATTTCTGTTCATTTTTTCAGTTTTGCATTGTCATGAGAAAAAAAAATTATATGGACATTTTAGGTCTGTAGAAAGAAAAAGTTTAGATGTATATTTGTCCCAATATACTATTTTTATTTTATTATTTTATGTATTTTTCTTACTAAAATGAATTTGAAAATCCTTGAAAAAGTTGTGACCTCTCAGGTAGTTTTAAATTTATTTGTTATTTTTGAAAAAAGCTCCACACCTATAATTTAAGCCCAGTGAGGAAATTGATTTCCAGTTGTTTCCAAATGCACCCATCATTACTGAAAATTAAAACCTTCTCCTATTATTATCATATAATATTAAGGAAGGCCAACCTACTTCAAAATAAATTAATATGACTTTTATGTGGGAAAGTTCATAATTTGTTTATCTTAACTGATGACAAACTTACTATTTATCCTAAGTCCAAACTGACAAAGAAGAAGCACTTAAAATTGGCTATTCCATTGAGGTATGTGTTCACATATTATGCTTTATAACATAATACAACATAATAAATAAAATAACTGATCTTTTGATGAACCATTGCTGATTTGCGCCTTTTGAGTTGGCTGCAGGATGTATTCATCTTATCCTAGGAAAAACATGGAAAATAAGATAGCAACTCTATTTAAACTGTAAAAGATGAATGCATTGAAAAAAGAAATACTAAACGTGCGTTTGTAATGAAAGATTCATTTTACCCTGAAAACATTTTGACCTATTGCCATATGCAGGTACCCTGTACACACACATGCATCGAAGTCTTGATACCTGTACATTTTCCTCAAAGTTCTTGTGTGCTTTGGACCGGTGATGGGTCCTATTTATAACAGCAGTTGCATAGTCCGAAGGACCTAGCAAAATCTTTTCATTGCCCAATATTTTGTATTCAATTCAATTAGTTGGGTATTGTCAATTGTGTGTCAGCTTGGACTGATTTCAAATTTCAAATTACATTTTTTTATGCCCAACACAAATAGCTTTTTGTAATCTCAATACAACTTTTTATAATCTCAATACAGAAATATTGATTCTGATGCAATTTCAAATTTTGAATTATTATTTATCATTATTTTTGAAATCAAATTTATTTATGATTGTGAGAGGTATTATAAAAATTAATCTTTTATATGGAAATTTTAAAAATAAATTATGTAATCTCTTTTTTGCATTTCCAAGACAACACAACCGAATTTAATTAATGAAAAGGCATGATGGCTATGTTTCTAGGGATGTCAATGGGTCGGGTCGGGGTCGGATCCGTTTGGACCCGAGACCCGACCCGTGCGTCAAGAAAATACAATACGCATACACATACCCGTCCCGCCTCATTTAGACCTGTACCCGTCCCGACCCATACCCGTGTCTTGCGGGTAAGACCAGTTAGACCCATTAGACCCACCAACTTCATATATTGGCCAAAATTTTACGATTTCTACTCAAAATAATGCACTCAAAATTTATATAATTTTGTAGATATTATATGAATTATCAAACAAAGATCAACATATTTAAATTAAGAGTTCTTGAACAATAATAATACAATATATTCATTTTATATATGTAATAAAAAAAACAAAAAAAATAAAATAAAAATTATATGGGTCGGGTCTGGGTTGGTTCCTGTCAAACCCGTTACCCGACCCATACCCGCCCGGGTCTAAACTCAATACCCGTTACCCGCCCCATACCCATTTATTGGACCCATACCCGCCCCAAATGAGGCGGGTCTGGTTCGGGTCCGGGTCTTACCTGGACCAATTGTCATCCCTATATGTTTCCAATACAAAAGAAGAGGTATTGTTCATATATTAATGACAGAAAAGATTCCCAGGCCTGACTTCCCACCATTTCGATCTACAGCTGTTTTTTCTGTTTTAATTTTTTAGATTTTCCATTTTTGACAGGTGAGTTTTGGCGGAATATTGCCATATTTGAAAGACTTTCTTGCTTTTATATATATATAGATATACAATATATATATATATATATTATAAATATATCCACATTAAATTTTAAAAATGACAAAATATTAATGTATTTTATTAATGAGTGGTTTATTGGTTTTTTTATATAATTTATTAATATTAAAAATGATTATTTTTATAAAAAAATTAAATTTTTGCAAAAAAAAAAATCAAAACAGGGAGCGGGTTTAAAAATTTTTCATTGATAGACAAGAAAGGTACTACTATTTGAAAGCATGTAAGTTAATCAGCTTTCTCAAACAGAATTACAAGTTCATGAACTAACTAACAATTTTCATAGGAACCGCAACAAGTGGCTCAGCTTTATGCAGGACCACTCCAAATCTATCCGTCATGTCCATTTCCTCCGGGGCCATACCATTTGGCAGAGTCCAATCAAAGTCGTGAACAAGAGTCGCTAATATCAAGCTCACCATTCTCACAGCAAGATTCAGACCAGGACAAATGCGCCTTCCAGCGCTAAATGGTATAAATGACAAATCCCTCCCCCTGAAATCCAATATTTCCGAATTCAGAAACCTTTCGGGTTTAAAAACCGTCGGGTCCTCCCAGTGTGTTGTGTCCCTGGTAATGGACCATGTGTTGATCAAAACTTGAGTGTGTTTTGGAATTGTGTAGCCACAGATTTCTACGTCCTCCTCGGCGCGACGGGGTAGGAGGAAAGGCGCTATGGGGTGGAGTCTCATGGTTTCTTTTATGACTGCGGTTAGATATGGGAGTCCGAGGATGTCTTGTTCTTGGACTGTTTTTCCGGGTGTGATTTTCGCGGAGAGCTCTTGTTTTGCTTTGGAGAGAATGGTTGGGTTGTGAAGGAGTTCTGACATTGCCCATTCCACTGTTGTAGTTGTTGTGTCTGTGCCTCCAATGAACATTTCCTAACAGATGTATAATCACAATGATTAAGGTGAAAAATTATGACGATGATGGTAGTTGATGTGATAGTTTTTTTTAGTGTACTTACTCATTTGAAAAATAAGAGAGTAAATAGTTTATTTGTGACGTGATTTTTAATTGATGAGTGGAAAAATGAATTATTTGAAGGGAAAATAATTATTTTGGTCTCCTAACTTGTACTATTTTGAGATTTAATCCCTAAACAGTCAATTTTAAAATTTTAGTTCAATATCTTTTAAAAATTGAACATTTAGTCCTATTTTGACTGAAGTTATATAATTTTATCAAAAATTTCTAATTGTGACTAGTCAGGAGCAAACATGTCAAAAAAATATAATTTTGGTCACTTGACGTAATAATTACCACTAAAACGATAGAATTCACAAATTTTGTGCTGGAGATTTTTAGTGATTTAACATGTCGATTTTGTGTCAACCAAAATTTTAAGACGCATTTGCACCCATAATTCTAGTTAGCAATTATAGTAAAATTACACAATTCCAGTCAAAATCGGACGACATGTCCAAATATTTGAAAGGCATTGGATCAAAACTTAAAAGTGACTATTTAGAAGACTAAATTTCCAAACAGTCCAAGTTATAAGCCCCAAAAGACTACTTTTCCTTATTTAAATATTTTTATAGATGATTGCACGTTCAATGAGAAATATGTCGTGAAAAGGAAAGGGAGGAAAACTTTTCACAAGCAATCACTACCTAATTTATTGTGTTTGTTTTATTCTTATTTTGTCTTTTCAATTGGAAAAATATAATGCATGAGCTACTTGGTCGAGCCTGCTACATATGGTTTACTTAGCTAGCTAGTGTGGTTTTCCTGGCTTGCGTGATTTGTCTAGTGCAGTTTACTTGTATGGTTTGCTTAGTACGATTTACCCAGTGCACGTTGTTGCGATTTTCTCTTTAAAAAGCAATAAAGAAAAAAAAATGCATGATCTAGAAAATCTTACCATCAGCAGAAGTTTGACATCTAGACGATCAAGTCTGTCAGGGCCATTTCTTCAGTATACCCAAGAAGAACATCCAAGAGATCTCCACACCCATTTGATCCATAAACCAATCTTCTCAACCGTTGATCAATCATGTCATCAATGAGCTGATGCAGCCTATCATACGACACCTTGACTTCACGCCTAATACCCTGTGGATCAAACGCCTTCAGAAAAGGAAAATAATCGGCAACATTAGGCTTCCCCACCAGCACCATTATATTCGCACTAAGCCTTTGTAGCTCTTTCATGGCACCAGACTTCGGGTCCACCATGTCAACAGAAAATATCGAATTCGACAACAAACTAACCGCCGTACCAAACACTAACCTCCCAATCAACAACGCGCCCTCGTTAGTAACACGCCCGACCATATCCCTCACCATTCGATTGCGCACTTCCCGCAACGCGTCTAATCTATGAGAAGTGAAAATTTGCGTGTTACATATTTTCCGAAGCTTTTTCCAATGCGGGCCGGGCGGCAACCAGGGCAGGGCGAGATGGAAGCCCGTTTCGGCCGTGACGGCGTGTGGGATGGGCCTGCCTAGGAATGACTGGTCGTTTTTTAGAAGGATTAGCTTTGCGGTTTCGGCGGAAGATGCGACGACGACGTTTATGAACCCGAGTTTTAGTGTCATGAGAGGGCCGTGTTTGTTGGCGAGCTTGGCTATGGTTTCGTGGGGTCGGTTTCCGAGGGTGAGGAAGTTACCAATGAGAGGGAGGCCATTAGGTCCAGGGGGAAGCTTTTTCTTTTTTGTGAATAATAATCGAATTGGTGCAATGATAAGAAGGAAACAAGTAGTGACTGATAAAAGGAGACAAGAAAAAAGAAAACCAGGGGATTCCATATTTCCATTAGTCTCTCTGTTTTGAGTATGTTCATTCGGGGATATAGAATCATATATCTCCCATAGTGCTTTAAATAGACAACCAAGAGTGGAGAAAAAAAGGGTAAATGTGAATCACGTTTTGTTTTAAAATATTTTATGGGAGAATTTGCAATTATCGGTTCAATTGGGAACTAGGGATGGCAATTATGTCCCGTTCCGTGTGTGTCTGGCTCGATTCGTTTGGGCTGCCCCGCGACTGGGTGGGTTTGGGTACCTCTTTTGTTCAATGGATACCCACCCCGTCTCGCATAGCAAATTTATTATTTTTAACATATGTAATATATATTTTGATTATAAAATATATATTATAATATAATTTTTATCTATTAATATTATATTTATCATTTATAAATTGATAATAACAACTTTTATAAAGAATATTTTATAAATATATATATATATATATATATATCTTTTTTTAAATTTTTCTGTATTTAATTTTATTTAATTCGGGTCAGGACAAGTCACCTTGCCTGTCCCATTTTGGGGCGAGGTCGGTTTTGGTCTTTAGATACTTGACTGCGAATATGGGTGTCAATCGTGTCATGTTTCGTGTTCAGGGGTCGTGTTTTTACAAAGGTATTACAGGGTTGACACGAACCCGAACCCGACCCGTTTAATTATTCGTGTCAAGATACACGACCCGTTTATAACACGGGTAACCCGACACGAAAAACCGTATAATTTAAACTTGACACGAAAAATAATATTAAAAAAATCAGAAAAAATTAAAATTACAAATAAAAAATACATTAAATATTAAAATTTATTAAAAAAATGCATATAATAATTTTTCCATCATCATATAACCAACTAAAACATCACAAAATATTAAAATAATATATCACAATAAAATTAAATGGGTTACACAAGTCAATCGTGGTCGACTGACCGACCTATTTATTTTCCGTGTTAAAGTGTCCGACCGATTTTGACCCGAACCTGTTAAGGGTTGTACTTGTACCTGCTAAATTCGTGTTAGGTTCGTGTTGGGTTATCGTGTCGTGTCACAAATTAACGCCCCTAACCGCGAACAGGTGGTTAGCACGATCGACAGGGGCGGAGCCACCATGTGGCTCAGGGGGGCCCCCCCCCCACAACTTTTCCTTTTTTCTTTTTAGTACCTATATTTTTAATATTTAGTATTTTGGCCCCTCTTAAGATTTTGTTGGATAAAAATTATTCCATGAATTTTAGTAAGTTAAATTGGTGATTTTGTGGGTCTTATTTTATCTTATTATCATCTTAAAATTATATTTTCTATTCATCAAAAGATAGGTTTCTCATTATTATTTGCTAATATATATTGAAAAGAAAATTATAAAAAAAGGATAAATTAATTTGTCTAGTTTTCGTGATATGCAAAAGAGACTTTGAACATGTTAAGAATTTAATGATGTATTTTGTAAAAATTTACTAATGAATATTAATATATTCTTTTGATACAAATGTAATATATATAAACTTTATTGTCTCGTACATATTACCAAATGTCATCTTTTGTTTTTTATTATTGGCTAGAGACATCAATTTCTGACACGACACGATAACTCGACACCAACTTAATGCGAATTAAATATTTTTTTGAATATTTCATGTATTTTTTATTTGTAATTTTAATTTTTTCTCCATTTTTTTATTTATTTTTCGTGCCAACTTTAAATTATATAGATTTTTCGTGCCGTGTTGGATTATCCGTGTCATAAACGGGTCGTGTTCGTGCCGTGTATCTTGACACAAATAATTGAACGAGTCGTGTTCGGGTTTGTGTCAGACCTATAATATCGTGTCGAAACACGAGCCGCGAACACAAAACACGACAAAATTGATACCCCTAATCTTGCCCCCCCTTACCGGTTTTCCTGGCTCCGCCCCTGACGATCGATTAACTCTAAGAAACATATTTAGAGATTGAATCGGTTAGAATGGCCGATCATAATTAACCAGCTCGTCATAACCAGCCAAAAACCTGTTGAATCTACTAAAATTGATTTTATATTCATTATTTTTTTTTAAAATAAAGGAATTAAATGCTTGAACTTGTTATTTCGTTACATTTATGGTTACTTGAATTTTGGGCTAAGTTATACATGTTTAAGTTTAGTATTAATTTATATACTTTTCATCTTTAAAATATATTACATAGTATTTAATGTATTACATTATTATATTTCTATACATGCAATATAAGACCAAATACAATTAAGTTTCATTAAACCGATTGTATCGGCGGTGAACAGAACCAATAATGCGCATCAGTAGCAAGATTAGTTTGCTCATCGAATTAGTTTTAAAATATTAAATGTGATTATGTTTGATTTTATTTTGGAAATAGTTGATTTAGAGTATTTTTCTAGAAATTGTTTATTTTGGGGGTCCGAGCGCTTTTTACTATGTTTAGTGGTGTCATATCATCATTTAATATTGTATGTGTTTTTTTTTTTTGAGTATTTGTTGTGTTGTTTTCATATTGATGTGAAAATTAAATTAGATGATATAAATTTATTATAATGTAATAAATAAATATGTATATATATATATATATACTGGTGTAAATATGTAAGTTAATGTAAGACAGGTACAAACATAAATGGGATAAATGGAGGCTAATATATGCTCTGTAACATTTGAATATTTTCCAATACTCTCTCTATTTCTTTTCTCACTAGCTAGTTGCTCTCTCTTGGGTTGCATTCGGATTAAAAGGTTTGATTTGGGAATGATCAAGCAACGGGTAAAGATTTCAAATGATTTTATATAAACTTGAAATTCACAATAATGACTAAATAAAAAAATAATTTAAAATTAAAGTTTAAGAATCTGAAGTTTATTGTATTGGAGATTATCAAAACAAACTCAAGCGATTTGTTATTATCAATTTAAAATTCTTAGGTTAGTTTCCTCACCGATTGCTCTCGAATTTCTTGCTTCTTTTGAATAGTTTGATATTCAAATGTAATTCCTATTTATAAATGGCTCATTTAATTGATTGCATGATCGTAGCTAATCGGTTCGGCTATCCCTAGCACATATTTTTGTTCCCCTTAAAATTTTATTTTTCCTATAGAAAAAAAGATAGAAAAAAAGAGACAAAAGAATTTTTGGGGTGTGAGGGGACCGGGGAGGCCCCCCTTGGATCCCCCATAATTTAATGGTGTTGAATTTGTTAGTACAACTTCTCAAAGAAAAAAAAAACAAATTTGTTAGTACAAACTTTAGTACTAATTGAAAAGATAATTAGGCACTAACTCTGTTAATGCTCTACTATTAATCTATTATATTGTTGGTGGGTTGATTAGCAACCGCAATTTGTGGGTGCATG